>JBBPBX010088511.1:0-14481 GCA_038048925.1 Garcialebias charrua
AAACAAGGAGACTGTTGTACGAGTGGAACAAGCTAGTCATGGAAAACGGACTACTTTTCCGGAAAACAGAACTAAACAAACAGCTAGTTCTCCCAGAAAAATTCAAACCACTAGTGTTGAAGAGCTTGCATGACGACATGGGCCATGTCGGTCCTGACAAGGTGATACATCTGGCTCGAGAACGCTTTTACTGGCCGAACATGCAACAAGACATTGAGGATTATGTGACAAAGAAATGTCAATGTATTAAACAAAAACATCCCAATGTCCCACAGAGAGCTCCAATGGGATCCATCACAACTAGTGCGCCATTTGAGTTGGTCTCTATTGATTATTTGCATTTGGAGCCAAGCAAAGGGGGATACGAATATATCCTGGTTGTCGCTGACCATTTCACCCGCTTTGCACAAGCATACCCAACGAGAAACAAATCCGGAAAGATAGCAGCTGAAAAGATATTCCAAGATTTTATTCCTCGCTTTGGGTACCCAGAGAAACTACATCATGACCAGGGACGTGAGTTCGAGAATGGCTTATTCCAAAGATTACAACAACTCTCAGGGATTTCTCACTCACGCACCACTCCCTACCATCCGCAGTGCAATCCAGTGGAGCGACTGAACCGCACGCTTCTCCAGATGTTGCGTACCCTACAAGAGGAGAAAAAGAGTGACTGGAAAGATCATCTGCCACAAATAGTGCATGCATATAATTGCACGAGGCACGAAGCAACAGGATACTCACCTTTCTTCCTATTGTATGGCAGGGCTCCACGTCTACCAGTCGATTTGCTCTTTGGCACCAGGAGAGAAACTGAAAACTACAACCATCAAACCTTTGTTAAAAAGTGGGCTGAAAGGATGCGTGTGGCGTACCAAATAGCTGCCAACAACAGTCAAAAGTCTTCAGCTAAAGGCAAAAAGCAATATGACAGACGTGTCAGAGGTGTCGCTCTTCAGGCAGGTGATAGAGTCCTGGTTAAAAACCTCTCAGAAAGGGGAGGTCCAGGTAAACTCCGCTCATACTGGGAGCAGGTGGTGTACCGTGTGATTGAAAGAGTGGGAGATGGACCCGTTTACAAAGTACAGCCAGAGAAGGGTAACAAAACCATGCGTGTGCTTCACAGAAATCTGCTGCTGCCTGTCAACGATCTACCTCTGGAGGACGAACTTCCTGTGAGAGAACAAACAAAACAGAAAAGAAAGCGACAAACTGAAAGACGTGAGAATGAACCTGAAATGCATGACTCCGAAGAAGAAGAGTTTACTTACCACCATAACCTCCGGAGCAGAATCCCGTGTTATGGATTTGTAAACCCACAACAACTACGGCCTAACCAAACCCAAAATGAACAAGAACAGGTGGTGACAAGACAGAACCAAGAAAACCAAAATAATCTGCGTGCAACAGCTGAAGAGTTCTGTCCTTCTACAAGGGAAGCCACTGTCAGTGAAAGAAATACTGCTGAAACTGACGAAAGATCTGAAATGTGTGAAAGAGATCAGGATCAGTTGGAGATGGATGAAACCAGAGGGGAAAACGATGTACGGAGATCAGAGAGAAGAGGGAGACCAACAGAAAGACTAACATATGAGACACTTGGTCAGCCATCATACAGCTGTTGGAGTGCAGGAGTTAGCCCGTTGCTATTCAACCAACCCTTCACAATGACACCTGGTCTACTACCATTTCCCTATGTTCCATATCCACATCTGTATCAGCAGTACACTCCCATACAGTGAGACTCACACAAGAAATTGTTAATGTCAGGAGACATTTTTTTAAGTGAGGGAGAGTGTTGAGAGGTGAAAAACAAGGCAATAGCAAATTAAAGCAATAATTAAGAAAATAGGAAAATAGACACCCCAACATAATTTTTATTTTTGTATCTTTAATTTCTCATTGTATTAAGTTCTTTAGTGTCATTTTAGTTAGTTCTATGCAATTTCACACAAAACCGCTAGAGGCGCTGTTGCGTTGGTGGCATAGAAAGATTGAGCACACAAGAAGAAGAATAAATCTTCTGGTTGAATGTGATAAAAGGCTCAACGTGTGTGTCTCGTTTTTCTCATACCACAGGTCAGTAAAAAATGTGTTTTATGCATATATATTAGTTTCTTGGGAGAGTTGAAAGGTTATTAAATCGAATCTCAACTAATGAGTCACAAAGTTCGTTTTATAATTGTATTGTGTACAAAAACGGGACTTGTTCATGAAGGCTAATTGGAGCTAATGCTAGCAGATTTTGTGTATGTGGTGTTGCTTAGCAACAACTGAAGGCCTGCTGAATTCACTTTGAACTTGTACTTTGCACTTTGTGAGACTGTTCTCACACAAAGGACATTTTCTGTTCTCTTTATTTGTAAAATGGACATTTTGTTATGGGTTCATGAAAAAACAGAAATATTGTTATGACATTAAGTAAGTAATGGCTGCATATGTGTGAAGCTTAGTAAAGAGAGACAGCAGTAAAGGAGCATTGCACCTTTTCAGTTTAAAGATGAGGTTTTCTTTGTGTTTAGAGAAAAGTTGTTCTGTTAAAACAATGGATATTGCTAACAGCTAAGGTGTTTAAATATTTAAATATATTTTATTTTTTATTTTTATTTTTATAGTTAAATACAGGTCTCAGAAAAGAGGACAAGGTATTGAATTTAAAGCACTAATTACAAAATTAATATGTTTTAGAGAAGTAAAAACTATTTGTGAATTAATTTTGTAATTTGACAGAATTCATAATGCTAAATAGAGCATGTTGAAAGAATGATCGTTTGGTTTAAATGTATATTATAGTCATTGTGTAATGTAATGAAGTTAATGGTTCTCTACTAAAGAATGTGTTACCTGAAATATGTGATCTATGAAGCGTGTTTAGAGCACACAAGAAGAAGAATAAATCTTCTGGTTGAATGTGATAAAAGGCTCAACGTGTGTGTCTCGTTTTTCTCATACCACAGCATCACACGTTGAGAGATCATCTTACACCTTACCCTCCACCATCCAAGGTTGCAGGGTAACACATGCATCCATAAACACACACAGTAACTGTACATCAGTAACTTCACATCAGAACTGCAGGAAATCAGCTGGAAATCACATCAGCAAAATGATGTCAACAATCACACATGAACACTTCTCAAAGTGCAGCTTTTAACATCAGAACTGCAGGAAATAAGGGACTCCCATCAGCAAAATTATGTCAACAATCACACAAGAACACTTCTCAAAGTGCAGCTTTTAACATCACAACAGCAGCAAATCAGGGACTCCCATCAGCAAAATGATGTCAACAATCACACATGAACACTTCTCAAAGTGCAGCTTTTAACATCAGAGCAGCAAATCAGCAGGAACTGACATCAGCAAAATGATGATCCAGTCTGCCGTAGCTCGATTATATATTTTAGCTTGGTTCGTTCGTAGGTCACGAACTTTTTGCCGTACGTCGATGGCATTCTTCAACTTTGGTTCGTTCGTAGGTCCCGTGGTTCGCAGGTCGATGGAGTCGTAGGTCGGGGGTTCCCTGTATATATAATAACTATAATATAATAATTATTATAATAACTTTATTATAGTTATTATAATATTATAATCCTTATCGGTCGGCAGACGCACGCGGCCGATGATCCAAATTGGGTCATTGGCCACGCGCGTCCGCTGACACAGTGGCTGAGTCCAGTTAAGCTTCAGGTGGGTCGCTGGCAGTGATCCATCTGGACTCTTTTTACCTCGTTCAACCAGTTATTTAGCACATGGCCAACTGGCCGTTTAGCACGTGGCCAACCGGCCGTTTAGCACGTGGCCAACCGGCCGTTTAGCACGTGGCCAACCGGCCGTTTAGCACGTGGCCAACCGACCACGCGTGGCTGGTGATCCAAACTGTCTGCAGACGCAATCAAAAGCTCGACACCGACCCGGCCCGCCCATCAAGCACATTATTTTGGCCCTACCTGAATTTGGGCCCCGGGCTAGAAATGGCTGCTCTAATTCACGCAGGTTTTTCCTCCGTCATGGCTCTACCTGTTTCTAATTCCGAAATGCAGCCGTCCAGTTGCTCCAGCATCTCGTCGGCCTTTGAGATGGTTCCTCTCAGTTTCTGCTGCTCCTCCTGATGAAAACAAACATATCTCAGAGTATAAAAAAACACTCCAGGGTTAAAGCGCAGCGTCTTGTGTGAAGGCTCTTACCAGATTAACCTGCACGAGCTTGGAGTAGAGCACCTCCTTTGTTTCATGAGACTTCTCTCTGCTGGTTTTTCTGAAGAAGTTTTTTCTCTCTTTCAGTTTAGCTCGAAAACATTGAAGCTGTGAACCAAAACGGCAAAGATTCAGACACAGAATCGTCCTGTTATTCACACGTAATCACACGATTAAACCTTAAAGGAGGCAAACATTTATTTTCTCCAAATAATCAACAATGAACGGACCCGTTTGGTTTTTGATACAACTGGCTAATACATAGTTTATTCATTCATTCAACCTTTATTTCGTCAGGTTAATCCCATTGAGCCTCGAGGACTCGTTTACAAGAGCGACCTGCTACAAACCTTTAGAATGATGACAACAATTCAACCTTTATTTAAACAGATAAATCACATTGAGCCTCGAAGACTCATTTACAAGTGAGATCTGTTGGACAGACAAAAGTGGTGAAAAATAACAATAACAGTAGAAATTTCCTTAAACAAGATTACTGAACTTGGCCCTTTTAAATCAAAGCTTAAGACTTTTTTATTCAAACTGGCTTTTAGTAATTAAATATGTGGTGACATTTTCTGGTTTTATTTTTGCTTTTATGTTGTGTTTTTCTTGATTTTTAATCTGTCTTTTTAAGTACTGCACTGTTTTTTGTTAAGCACTTTGGTCACCACCACCGTGGTTGTGTAAAGTGCTATATAAATGAATAAATGAAATGAAATGAAAATGAAATAAACAATCAACAATAGACAAACAAAAGAGAAATACAGATTTTTTTTTACAAATTAAAAACAAAATATTAAAGTAACAATAAATACATTATTAATTCCTCTATGAACACTTTAAAAATCGTTAATAAATGCTTATTATGCATTAATTAAGGGGGACAGAGAGACAAAACTGACCAGTTTCTTGCCAAACAGTGAACCAAGTCTGTTCATCTACCTTTCTATATTTCATCTAGAGTTAAACATTTCAGACTAAGTTACTACCTTGTAAGAACAATAAGCATTTGTAAACCTAATTTTTTAGGATATATCATTGTACTTTATCACCACATTATAAGTATCTACAAACCTAGTAAACTAGTCAAACAATAGTAACTATATTTACAAATGCTTATTGTGCTTACAAGGTAGTAACTTAGTCTGAAATGTTTGGTAACACTTTATAATAACTACACCTTATTTAGCCTTATAAACATTATTTAACAATTAGGACGCATTTAATACATGTGGTGAAAGTACATTAATTTGTGCATTTACAAATATAGATAGCATAGTTAATTCATGAGTTATTAAGCATGAATAAACATTGAGTACGTAGGTTTTGGAACTCATTATTCTTTATGCATAAAGCGTTAATAAGTGTGTTAATTAATAGTGTATTAAGTGTGAATCATCCTTAATTAATGATGTTTGCAATGTTAATTAAATGTTTATTAATGCTTAAATAAGGCTAAATAAGGTGTAGTTATTATAAAGTGTTACCAGGTCAGTTTTGTTTCTCCGGCACCCTTAATCAACGCATAATATGCAGTTATTAATGATTTATAAAGTGTTTATAGAGGAATTAATAACATCTATAAACTATGTACTGTATTAGCCATCTATGAGGAGAGCCTTATTGTAAAGTGGTGCCGTTTTTTTTTAATTATAAGAACAATGAGTTGTTGCATTATATAAAAAAAAGCACATCTAACATTAAAAGTACTGTATGTCACAAATATAAAATCAGATGAAAGAAAAACTCTTCCCACACACCTCTTCTTCTGAGAAGTGTCTCATTTCTTCCCACAAACGTTGGTTTACGACCCTGAGAGGTTTGTTTAAACCCTGCAGCCGAACATTATACCTGAGGGTAAAAAATATATAGTTTAAAACTTTACATGTGCTCCCAAATTAACTTAACGGATAAGGGACCTTTTAAACGCCTTCAGTCTGTGGTAGTAAATAAAAAAACAATCTAATTAAGAAACTTCTCACATGGAAACCAACTTAAAAGTTTAGATAAATCTGCAGAGTGCTGTATTGTTATTATAAAGACAATATAAAGTATAAAATGTATGTACTCTTCCACTTTTGCAGTCATGGTCTGGATGTCTGCCTTGTAGACCATCTGTTTAGGACGATTAATGTGTCTGTTTTTAAACAAGTCCAGGGGCGTGACGTCTGTGTCAGATGAAAGCTACGAAGACAAAATGGAAGTGAGCTCAGATGTTTTTTTTTTAAAACTTTATACAAAGTTTGTATTTTTGGTCAAAAGAAGAGAGGAACTTACTCTGCTAGGAAGGACACTCTGCCGAGGATTGTGGGTAACACAGTCGATGTTAAACAGACTGAAGAACTCTAAAACGGATATTGTGCCATCTTTGAGTTTCTGTAATAAAAATAAAAATTAACACAATGAGAGTTGCATAGAACACATGACAAATAAATAAATAAAAATTTACGTCTAAATAAGAAAACATACGCTCTGTTCATCGCTGCCATAATCTTCAAGCTGGGATTCGAACATGCTGGGCTTAAAATCTGGTTAAAAGGAATAAAATTAAATAAAAAGAAGTTAGAAAATGTAAAAAGCAGACAGATAACGGGATGACGCTGAAGCCACAACATCTCACTTGACTCAGACGCAGCTTCATATCGGCTGCTGTTGGAGGAGGAGTCGGTCTGTGTGGTCGTGTGAGCGGCAGCCATCTTAGCATCGCTTTCCACAGGGGGCTGGAACTCCTGGAGGAAAATGTCAATAAACAAACTGGACTCGTGTAGCAGCCTTGCTAGCCAACCAGGCTACTCATAACGCATAAAATAATCCGTGATTCAGATCACATTCAGAGGTAATGGGAGGCCAGGGACCGTTTGACGTGACTGCATACAGGGGGAATCAAACAGACGACTCTCTTTAGTGGACAACTGCTCTAACCACTGAGCCACAGCCATCCACTAAAATAAAAGCTCCTCAAAAGACTATTGTCTACAATAATATATATAGTTTAAAATTAATAAATTGACATTAAATCTGGAAAAAACAAGTTACATGATATTTAGTAACAAAAACAAATCAATTGATGTTACATTTCATATTTGAAGACTATGTGATTCATAGAGTTCACGAAGTGAAGTTCTTGGGTGTCATCATTGATGATAAATTGTCTTGGAAACAGCATATAGCGAATACGAATACGGTACTACCTCATACATATACTGTGTACATTGACTCATACGCTGCTTTGCCACTTTGCAAATGTCAATGCTAGAAACGTTTATTTTAGTTATACTTTTTATACTCTTTTTTTATACCACTATGCAAAAAAAACTCAGGACAGTGTTAGTTTTACTATTTTATGCTTATGTCTATTATTATATGTTTCAGTGTTTCAATGTTTAGATGTTTACTGTTGCACCGAGGGACTGAGAGAAACGCAATTTCGGTCCTGTGTATGTCCTGCACTGTACATATTGCAGATCTGACAATAAAGTTGACTTTGACTTTTTTTTTTTGACTTTGATATACGTTTTGTTAAAGCGAAAATATATCCAAGTCCATTGCTATATTTTACAGAGTCAGAGATCTTTTGAATGATAAGGCATTGTTTTTGTTGTATAACACACATTCCAAATGTTCCACATTTAATTTATTGTGTTAGCGTTTGGGGAAAGGCGTGTAAATCAATTACAATGCCTATTTTTATTTTACAGAAAAGAGTTGTTAGACTTATTACAAGAAAGCAGTACAATCATCCATCAAATGTATTATTTTGTCAAACGAAACTGTTGAAGTTCTACGATTTAGTTGATTATAATATTTTGTTAGTTATGTATAGAGCACAGAATGATACACTGCCTTCAAATATTCAGAGGTATTTTGTCAAAAGAACGAGTTGTTACTATCTAAAGGGGAAAGATATATTTGTAAAGCCACAAATTAGAACAAGTTTGAGGGGAAGATCAGCCATGGTTTAGGGAGTTGGGTTGTGGAACGATTTGGAGAATGATGTTAAAGAGGCTAAATCAATGGTAATATTTAAAAGAATGATTAAGTTTAAATTGTTAAAATCCTATATCTAAATGGGTTTATGTTAGAAATTGTATGTTGTATTGGAGGTTAAAAGAGTTGTTCATTTGTTTTGGAAATTAAAGAAATTGGTTGTATGAATTGTTTGTTAGAAAGATAAGGGGCAGATAAAATAAGATTTTTTTCTTCATCTGTTGCCTTTCATTTCTTACATGTGTTTTTTTCTTATTTTTTACGTGTTTATTGTTGTGTATTTTATTATTATAAAATGAATGAATAAATAAATAAATCAAATCAAATCAAAACCACTGAGCCACAGCCATCCACTAAAATAAAAGCTCCTCAAAAGATTATCGTCTACAATAATATCTGTAAAATAGCAAAAGCTGTCCCAATGATTTGATCAAATTACGCTTTAAAATTAGATTTGATTATAATTTGCTCCTGATTTGTGTTAAAAGTTTAGTTTAAAAAGAAAGTGTTATGTTCTTTAAATCAGTAATTCTCAAGCTGGGGTCCCCGAGCCGGTGCTTGGGGGTCGTAAAAAAATAGAATTGTTTTATATTTTTACAAGCACGTAGATGTTTAACAACCTGTTTAACACAACAAAATGTAGGAAATCACATGTACTTTAATAAAATTTTCTGAGGAAGGACCCACAGACCCACCACCATTTGCGTTCCAGCATCAATCAGTTTATAAATGAAGCCCTGTTACTTGGTGTGACTGCTGCTGTTATGATTCTGTTCGGTTTGATGTAAAGAGTTTTCTGTAATAATTTGAAGAAGTGCCGTGGTAATACTTTTTTTTTTTCATTTACCCTTTACCTGTATTTATAAAGGTAGTCTCATTGAGCCATGAGAACTCATTTTCAAGAGACCTGTTTTAAGGGGGCCAAGATGGTGTAGTGGCAGGGGAACCGACTTGGGACCCGAAGGACCCAGGTTCGAACCCCAGTCACGGCATAACTTGTGGTGTGTTTGAGCAGCACACCTCATCCCAAATGCTCCCCGGCGCGCTTTCTATAGCTGCCCACTGCCCCACCTGGTGGTGACTGGGTTAAATGCAGAGTCAAATTTCGTCTTGTATGGAAACATACACAGATGACAAAAATGTGACATTATTATTATTATTAAGGAGCAGATGGTGGAGGCTGAGGGCCTTGCTTAGGGCTCCAAGTGGGACGAATGAGGGTGGAGGCAGGTGTGGGTGTTTCACCTTTTCCACCCACATTTTGATGTTGACAGTACTGGGAGTTGAACCTGCGACTTTCCGATCACAGGCCCATCTTCTCTAACCTCTGCACCACCAATAATTATGTTTATTGTGTGAATAGGTAAAGTTTAGAAGTGGTTTTTTAATCCTGTTAATTTTCGCAAAACTGTAATTTTTGGAAGCTGAAATTAAAAACGTTGTTAATAAAGCGTTCCTGCTCTCAGGACATTATTACCGCACTGTTCCCTCAGTGAGGACTGAACCTGGCCGAAGGACCTTCTCCTACTCCACTCCTGTTTTCTGGAATATCTTACAATTTGAAGCTCTCGACCTTGACCTCTCTAATTGTCTTCAAACATCTACTTGTTATTCTCAATTTATATGCTTCCTTTATGACTGTCTATTGTTGTCCACTGTTGTCATCACTCTTTGTTAAAATCAGCTCTCTGTTGTAAATGAGTCCCTGAGGCGCTATGGGATTAACCTGAATAAATAAAGATTGAATGAAAAATTCATTCATTCATTCAACCTTTATTTGGTCAGGTAAATCTTATTGAGCCTCGAGGGCTCATTTACGAAAGCGACCTGCTACAAACTAAAAATACCCCATGTTTAAAAGTATAAAAATTGTATTAACTCTACTAAAGAACAGGTCTTCAGTACCATAATTTCCAGACTATAAGCCGCTACTTTTTTCACACATTTTGAACAACGCGGCTTATACAATGCTGCGGCTAATTTATGGATTTTTTTTTGATGGGCTAACGAGCTTCATGCCACCAAAATATTTAGCGTCGTCACACCCAGGCACTCACATAGCTGCCCAATACACATCTCTCTTAACACAAAAAACTTTCTCACACATTACCACACAACACAAAGATTTTAACACTGGACTCTGTGTCATCAAACGGGTTATTCACTAAACTCTCGGTCATGTGCTCATTCAGTTTGCACTACTTCTCATATTTGCACTAATGTTTGTATTACATTACTGCCTATAGTCATACTACTGTTTACATTCACTGTTTACATACTACTGTTTACATTCACTGTTTACATTTATTAATACTGTTTACATTTATTACTACTGTTTACATTTATTACTACTGTTTACATTTACACTACTTTTATATCTACACTACTGCTGATACATATACAGTATTCTCTGACCAGCCTTATTTAAGGATGCCCAATGTGCCTTACTGCATATGCCACTTTTGCCTCTATACCAACATCAACTACTACCTCATACATATACTGTGTACATTAACTCATATGCTGCTTTGCCACTCTTTGCAAATGTCAATGCTAGAACCTTCAGTTTATTTTATAGATATACTTTTTATACTTTTTTTATACTACTATGCAAAAACTCAGGACAGTATTACACTTTTATTATTTCATTTTATGCTTATGTTCATTAAATGTTTAGTGTTTTAGTGTTGGTGTAAATTTTCATACTTTTATACTACTATGCAAAAACTCAGGACAGTGTTACACTTTTACTATTTTATGCTTATGTTTATTAAATGTTTCAGTGTTTTAGTGTTTAAATGGTTACTGTTGCACCGAGGGACTGAGAGAAACGCAATTTCAATCCTGTGTATGTCCTGTACATATTGCAGTTCTGACAATAAAGTTGACTTTGACTCTTGGTGGGTAACAATCAATGACTTCCTGGTAGACTACTGTATTTATTAAATTTTTTTTATCAACAAGCACTGTTCAGAAAAAAACAAAAACAAACATTTGCTGTATTTGTACATGTTACGGTACTATTTAATCAAAAGTAAAATATGTATACTGTATATATATATATTTCTATGTAAATATCTCATGTTACAACATGAACACCCATAGCTTATAGACAAGTGAAGCCTATTTATGTAAAAATTTTAATTTTCTTTTTAAATTTAGTGGGTGTGCTGTGGCTTATCGTATATTCAGGTGCGCTCAATAGTCCAGAAATTACAGTACAGTATTTATATTACACACACAAATATTTCCATTACATTAAAGAGGCAAATTGAAGAAAATTATTTAATAAACATGAGGGTTTTAAGGGGATCCCTGAAATTTTCTCCCCTGTAAGGGGTCCCTGAACCCCAAAACTTTGAGAACCCAGATCACTTGTTTCATGAAAATGGAAAAGTTGTGGCAGAAAATGATTTTAGATGAGAACTTTAGTAGCAAATAAAAGAATAAGTTTGACTTCATGTTAATTGGGATTAAACTGTGAAACAAAACTGATCTAGAATAACAGAAAAGTCAACTAAATTGAATCTGTAGGGATTTTGAAATCCAATTGAAAGTGTTGAAACCTGACTCACCGTTTCAACGAGTTCGGCGCACGTTTTCAGTCTCTTCTCATCCTCGTCATCGCCTTCTGTCCAAGGCCTTTTTCGGCTGTGGAAAGGTGAACCATACGGTTCTTTAAACAAGCCCTCCTCTGCAGGGTCAAACCCGTCGAACGCCTCGGAGGGACCCTGCTTTTCGGTGATTTTCTCAGGAGTCCTGGTGTCCACTGTGTCAGACATGTCTTCGCAGCTCACCAGCTCTTCGTTGAAAACGTACTCAACATCTCTGTCCAAGTCTCTCAGACGACTAGTAAAGTTGTCGGCGAATGTCCGTGTAGCTTCTTCAGTAGAAGCGGACTTCTTTGACTCACCGGGGTTGTTCCTTTTGGGGAGTTTTGGCTTAAAGCCCCCCACTGAGAGCCTTGACATAAGCTGTTGCGTCTTCAGGCTGAAAGGAGTTGCGTTTGCTGCAGTGAAGGGGTTTTCTGCTTGACTTTGAGCACCTGTGTTGTAGTCAGCCCTCGGCAAACTTGTGTTGAGCTCTGGCTGTACTTCAGGTAAAGATGTGGTTCTATCACTGGAGTTGTTCTCCAGGACGGGGTCCAGCTGGGGCGGAGGGGCTGCGCTGCCGTCAACAGTATGCGGAGCCGCCTTTATGTTGCCGCTCAAACGCCTGAGTTTTGACTGGAGATCAGCGAAGCTCCTTTGTCTGGATGTCTTTGAATCTACCGTAGCGACGTCTTGACCCGCGTCCGAGGCGTCCGCCTTCTGAGATGAAGGACAAGTTTCTGTTCTTGGCTGCTGCGCTGTCACGGTCTCCATTTTGTTTGAGTCTACATCATCAAGGGTGGACAAGCCTCGTACTTCAGCGGTCAGTGAAGTCAACTCAGTTTTCTTCAAATGGTCAGAATTGTTGTCTTGTGTCCATGAAACCTTATTTTGTGAATGATCCGGGGACGCTGGCCGCAGAGCGCCTGACTGAGGCTCCGTTACGTCCACGCTGGCACTGGTTTCCGCGCAGACAGTCGTTTCATTTGCAGGCTGTTTCATGATACCTGAAACGAGGCTTGGGGTCTCGTCTTCAGGTTTCAGTGTTTTACGCTGAGAACAACTTGAATCAGCAGATACTTGAAGCAATGGTGCATCGGTTGCTTCTGCTTCAAAATCAACTGAAGGGTCACCTTTCTGAAATCCTTGTTCCAATTGTGATGAGGATGAATCGGAGCAGTCTGGCTTCCTCACAGCGGTGGGAAAACCCACGTTTTCATATGCAGGTAGGACGTTTTGGTCCATTAAAACCAGGTCTGAGCCCGGATCATTGGCAATGTTAACAGTGAGGTAGCGAGTCATTTCTATCGACGCATCACTTGTGGTGAACCTCACTGTTTTTTCTCCAGAGGGAACATGAAACGCCACATTTTGAGACTTGGGTTCAACACTGGCAGACACGTTGACTGCGTCACGTCTTGGACCCACAGGCGCTTTATTTGCAGCGACCCTTGCAGTCTCTGCGTTAGCAGGACACGAGTCCACGTTCAGGTCTGGCTCGGGTTCAAAATAAGTCATGTTTGTCGTGTGGCTTCCCGTCGCATCCGTTGTTGCATCATTTATAGGAAACCCTGTTGCGTTCTCTCTGTTAGCAGGAAGCTCCATACTTCGATGAGCGGGAATATTGAAATCAGCAGCTATGTTTACAGTGCGACTTCTTGTCACGTCCATATCAGCATCGTTTGTCATGAACCTCATGGTTTTCTCCCTGTAAGCCGGGACCCGACTCACATTCTGGAGCGACGGCTGGTTTAAACCAGTGGAAATGTTCCCGGTGTGACTTCTAGTTACATCCATATCAGCATCGTTTGTCGTGAACCTCACGGTTTTCTCTCCGTAAGCCGGGACCTGACTCACATTCTGGAGCGACGGCTGGTTTAAATCAGCAGCTATATTTGCGGTGTGACTTCTAGTTACATCCATATCAGCATTGTTTGTCGTGAATCTCACAGTTTTCTCTCCGTAAGCCGGGACCCGACTCACATTCTGGAGCGACGGCTGGTTTAAACCAGTGGAAATGTTCCCGGTGTGACTTCTAGTTACATCCATATCAGCATCGTTTGTCGTGAACCTCACGGTTTTCTCTCCGTAAGCCGGGACCTGACTCACATTCTGGAGCGACGGCTGGTTTAAATCAGCAGCTATATTTGCGGTGTGACTTCTAGTTACATCCATATCAGCATCGTTTGTCGTGAATCTCACAGTTTTCTCTCCGTAAGCCGGGACCCGACTCACATTCTGGAGCGACGGCTGGTTTAAACCAGTGGAAATGTTCCCGGTGTGACTTCTAGTTACATCCATATCAGCATCGTTTGTCGTGAATCTCACTGTTTTCTCTCCGTAAGCCGGGACCCGACTCACATTCTGGAGCGACGGCTGGTTTAAAGCAGCAGCTATATTTGCGGTGTGACTTCTAGTTACATCCATATCAGCATCGTTTGTCGTGAACCTCACGGTTTTCTCTCCGTAAGCCGGGACCTGACTCACATTCTGGAGCGACGGCTGGTTTAAATCAGCAGCTATATTTGCGGTGTGACTTCTAGTTACATCCATATCAGCATCGTTTGTCGTGAACCTCACAGTTTTCTCTCCATAAACCGGGACCTGACTCACATTCTGGAGCGACGGCTGGTTTAAACCAGTGGAAATGTTCCCGGTGTGACTTCTCGTCACGTCCATAGCTGCATCGTTTATCGTGAATCTCG
>JBBPBX010088513.1:0-14481 GCA_038048925.1 Garcialebias charrua
CATGATGTGATATTTTGCAGTGTTTATTCTTATTATTTATTTATTCATGAGTCTGACAGCCTCAGGGTAGAAGCTGTTCCTGGATGTGTGGCTGTACAATCATATGTGAGCAGAGTGAACAGAAGAGGGCTCAGCACACATCCTTGAGGAGAGCCAGTGCTGAGGGTTATGGTGGAGGAGAAGTTGTGGATCTTCAGGAACTGTGGTCTGTCTGTTAAGAAGTCTAGTACCCAGTTACAGATGGAGGGGCTTAGTCCAAGTGTAGATAGTTTATCTATCAGAGTTTGGGGGATCATGGTGTTGAAGGCAGATGTGAAGTCCACAAAGAGCAGACGCACGCATTCTGTAATTTTCATTAAATTTTGTTTTTCTAATATTTCCAGGAATTGGCAAAAAAATTGATGCTATGGCTAAGATCCGAGGACTTCAAGAGGTGGGCAAGTGGAGGAAGAGTGTAGTAAATCACCTCTACTGGTCTGCATCTACGTCTGCATCGGGGGAAGAGGCTGTGGCAAAGTGGTCTTCAGTCGCTAACCATATCCAGAATGTCCACACACATGACAACGCACTCTTCCCTCAGTGCTTACACAAGCCTCTAGTTGGAGAGCAGGCAAGGGAGTGGCTAAAACCAAGTAAGTACTACCGGTATATGCTGGTGAAGATTCTCAGTCGTCCAGGACATGATAAAATCAACAACTGGACTTTATTGGTTGCAGAAAACGTTTCGACTTCTGTCCAGAAGTCTTTTTCAATTGAAAAAGACTTCTGGACATAAGTCGAAACGTTTTCTGCAACAAATAAAGTCCAGTTGATCCTGTATTGAATGCCTTTTTTGATACTACCGGTATATGTTTATATGTATGTAATATATAAATTAGATGTGTCTAGATAGATTGAACTTTAGCTTTTAGTTTTTGCAACATTCAAGTTGTTCATGCTTGTGGTAATTTAATAACACATTTTTAAATGTTGTCCTACAATATTATAACTGTCAAATTTCTTAAATAATTAAAATTATCTTTTATTTTAGGCACAGCAGCATGTGAGAAGCTAACGGCTGTGTTGTTGGCTCCACATCTCATGAAAGACGTACAGAAGATGAGCCCACAGTACCACACCTCATCAATCGAGGCTTTCCATAGCTTACTTTTGAAATTTGCACCCAAGAATGTGGTGTTCTCTTTCCAAGGAATGCTGTGCAGGTAAATGTAAAAAAATTGGAGTAGGATAACCTTGTGAAAAAGTCTATGCAGGGTCTAGGCAGGGACCCCATCTAGTGGCAAGCCCCCTACATGTGTTTATTGAATTGAAAAAAAAAAAAAAAAAATTTAACAAAAAAAACAATACAAGACAATCCCATAAATGATAATCTACGAAATATAAATAAATGAAAGGTAGCAGAAAGAAGAATAAATCTTACTATATCTGCACCTTTTTTCCAACAATCAGATTAAACAATAATAATCTTCAACCAACAGTACAAAATGACTAACTCTTTCTAATTTTCTAACTAATACAATACACATTACGCTATTTCATATATTTTTTTTTACACATTCGTTTTGATTATTTTCTTAAATGTAAACATTGAGTTGGCATTTTTAACTACATTCTCCTAGCCATTCCATAATCTAATTCCCTGGATTGAGGTAGAACGTCCCTTCAAACTAGTTCTGAATTGTGGTTTTACAAACATCTCTGTCCCCTTAAGATTATAACAACTTTGTCTTTTAACAAAATGCATTTGGATATTTAAAGGTTTATTATTATTATTTTGAGCCCTATACATAACTGATAAAATATTATAGTATACCAAATCATCGAGGCTTTCCATAGTTTACTTTTGGAATTTGCACCCAAGAATGTGGTGTTCTCTTTCAAAGGAATGCTGTGCAGGTAAATGTAATAACATTATAGTTGTATAACCTTGTGAAAAAGTCTATGCAAAAGTAATTTTTTTAACTTTTTTTGTATATAGACTTGAGCTAGCTGGACTACATTACAATGAAAATGCAAACAGGGCACATGCAGTCACTAAAACCGGTGAGCTGAGATACTGTATTGCTTATCCTAAATATAAGCATGGAGACTACACCGTCAGACCCATGAAGACAAAACCAACAACAGGTATGTCATTTTAGAATTGAGCATAGCATTTTTATTTGTACAAATTGTGTAATTGTAAATTTTTTATGAAGGCTACATTGAGAAGTTGATGGGGCTGCTGTTCGATGAGGTTGTGGAAGACCCTCTGCAGTACCAGAAGTTCGCGGATCAAATTAAAGTACCTCCAACATTATGTGCTGAATTTCTGAAACCAGACAAGAAGGAGGCAGTGAGCAGACACAGGTCACGATTTTTTTATGAAACATGAGCGAAAAAGATTGTTGTGAAAAATAAATTAATACATATTTATAATAAACAATCTGTATCAGAAAAATCCATGAAATGCCTTACTCTTGCAACTGTGTTCTATTAATAAAAATCCCTAGCATTCTTATTGTAAATTTCTGCATTAACCGTTACCTAATAATTAAAAGTGGAGTGGAGGAAGGAATCCTGTGTATGGTCCATCTTCTGGGAACTCCTGCCTGATTCGTGTGACCACACAGGATGGTAAAACCACACGGATATGACGTCCCAAATATCCCCAGATCCAACGAACTACATTCCTGTATGCCAGGTGTCTGTAACGGCTGAAATAGAGATGTTAACAGTATGTGTGTAAAATACACTGAGTCATAAAGATATTAATGGCTCCTCATGTTACTAACCTGTTCAACATGCTTTCCTGCATTTCACCAAAGTACTGCAGGTACTCCCCATAAACTGCCTGCAGCACGTGGGGATTTAGCGCAATGGGTTCAAAACCAGGGTGGTCTGTTACACAGGTGTCCACACCCATCTCCTCACATCTGGCCATAACCTATGTCAGAAAGGGATTTGTTTATAAGTCATAAATTCAAGTACAGCAAACTTTTTAATTTTAACGTTTAAAAAGTTTATGCTTCCTATAACTTTTTTATTAATGTACAATTTGGATTTCTCTAAATGATTATTGCACTGCGTTTCTTTTGTTTTACAACATTTAATATTGGCACACTTCAAACAATTAGAATTTATATTAAATTTACACATGACTTTGTAAAAATTGCAGAGATGTAAAAATGTTTATTAAATGTTTGTTACACCATGCATCTGAGAGAAATGCAATTTCAATCCTGTGTATGTTCTGTACATATTGCTGTTTGGACAATAAAGTTACTTTGAATTTTGACTTTTATGTATGATTTGGAAATGTATATCAATACAGAGGTCTAGTGTTTACATAACAAGTGTAGAGTTTACTGGTAGAGTAATGCATACCCATAGTAATTCACATCCCAGGAAAACATTGAGAAAGGCTTTTAACACAATAAAATGCAAAGTGTATTCAAGACCAGGTTAATTGATGTGTTTTTTTAATATATAGTATATTTATTAGGGCTTTAGGAAGTACTAAATTATTCATAATTATACCTTTGGCGTCTCCCTACAACAAACGTTTTCTACAGGTGAGAGGAAGCTGCAGTGACCACAGGTACACCTGTTGAAAGAGGTTTTTTTATTTATTTCTGTACAATGTGGATACATACGTCTTACTTGAGATAGTTAAATTATTTAAAAAAAATAATTTGTTACTGCTTTGAACATTAGCCTATGTTGTTAATATAAATTTACCACTCAGATGCTGGACCCGTTCGGTCCACACCACCAGATTCTTCAACAACAGCGTCAGGGCCTGAAGCCAGGGGCTCAAATTGATAAGGCTCAGGGCCAATTGCGCTCTGCTCCAAGTCTCCCTCAGTTTCAGGTGATGGAGGTGGAGAAAAGTCCTCCACCTCTACCTCCTCCTCTTCTGGTGAGGAAAGTGGAGAAAAGTCATAGACCTCCTCCACCTCGCTGACAAAACTAGAGGTGTCGCTTTGGTCACTCTCCATGCTGCATATATTATGCTAATGCTAGCTGCATGTCACGGTCCTGGCCACACCCACCTACTCGCTCTAACCCCACCTCCTCTCCTCCTCTAGGCGGTGCCTCTGCAGTCTATCGGAACGCCCATATTGGTGAAGTTTTTGAATTTGAACTTGGGGAGGAGTTAAAGACCCAGAGCCCGTTTAGTCGCTCTTTAAGGTAAGCAGTCCTCCACTTATTGACTTCAGAGTCAGAAAACAAACTCAGGATGGAGTTTCTGTTTGGACGTACAGGAAATATAATGTCGTTTAGATGTCGACGCAACCTTTTGTTAGAGTTACTTTTATCCAAAAGGTTAACTCCATTTATTTGAGGTGTAGGTAAGTGGAGGTTAGCTGTTTCAGTGCTTATATTTTGGACCATACATTTGACTGCAGTAGGGATAGAGTTTATAACAGTGTTAAACTTAGAAAATGATCAGTTCAAATTATATAGTGCACAGAAATCTTCATAAGACAACCAGCTTCCATTGTCCTTTTGAAGATGTTTTATGGACCAAATGCCTTTTTCCATCCAGCGATCCAAATACAGAGATTTATTTTTATGTAGCACATATCTATTATTCCAGTTCAGAGTTTGGTGGGGAGTAAAATTGTGTGAGTACATGAGTTTCCAACATAACAACACCTGCTTGTGAAAATCAGCTAGCTTCACAGGGAGTTTAACAACATTAAAGTCACATTTGAGAACAAAATCTATACCACCAATTTTTTTAAACAAACCTTTGGGAAGACAATACCATATACTATTTCCATTCATTAAAAAAGATTTCAGCCAGTTTATTTTTAAGACAGCATTTAAACATTCAAAGTCAATTGTTTGAAAACCACCATCTTTAAAATCTTTTACCATGTTTGCTTTTTTTAAGTAGTGGGCTCGATTTTTCCAGATGAAGTTTTGATTTGATGTGATGTTTATTCATTCATTTTAAAAGAACAATACAAGACAGTTTCATCAGATACAAGAATACAAGTAGGATAAAATGAAGGGAGCAGAAAGAAGATGAAATCTTATTATATCTGCCCCTTATTTCACAGTTTGTTCAACCAGACAAATATTTGCTAAAACAATTTTGTAGAGGTTGCTGGGATAACAGCATGATTAATAAGTCAAAGTCAAAAGTCAAAGTCAACTTTATTGTCAAAACTGCAATATGTACAGGACATACACAGGATTGAAATTGCGTTTCTCTCTGTCCCTCGGTGCAACAGTAAACACTTAAACACTAAAACACCGAAACATTTAATAAACATAAGCATAAAATGAAATAATAAAAGTGTAATACTGTCCTGAGTTTTTTCATAGTAGTTTTTGCATAGTAATAGTATGAAAGTATGAAAAAGTTACACCAACACTAAAACACTAAACATTTAATAAACACAAGCATAAAATGAAATAATAAAAGTGTGATTATGTGGACTACAATATTTTGTTGGTAATGTATAGAGCCCATAATAATGTACTGCCTTCAAATGTTCAAATTAAAATTGTAAAGAGGACGAGCTACTATAGTCTTTGCAAAACCTCAGTATAGAACAAGCTTAAAGGGACGGTCTGTCTCAATACAGGGAGTTGATTTGTGGAATGGTTTAGGTAATGAAGTTAAATCTGCAAAATCAGTGCTTGTGTTTAAAAAAATGATTAAAACTAAATTGTTAACAAAATACTAAAGATTTCTTTAAATTGTTATTGTACTAGAATATTTTAGAATTGAAATGAGTTACTCTTTTGGTTCGATTGCTTATTGACGACTATTGTTGGAGTGAATTGTTTGTATTGATTTTGTTTTTTGTTTTGGAAAAAAGGAGCAGGTATAATAAGATTTCTTCTTCTTCCTGCCACCTTTCATTTTATGTTTTTTCTTGCTTTTAATAAATCAGTAAAACACAAATTAGTAGTGGTTTGAAGGCTTGTAATGTACGGTAATAATAAGAATACATCAAACTAGCTCATTTTAGGACGCACAAAGACATTTCACAAGAGAATAAAAAAAGAAGTCGGCAAAAACACCAACCTGGGAATTTAAGAGTGTCATCATTTATTCCATATTTATTCAAAAGTTATTCAATATTTGGGTGAATCTGGTTTGAGAACTGAGTTTTCTTACAAAATCCTAATGATGGTTTCTTTATGGTTCAGGGATGCTGAGTTCAAATTTAGGGGCACTTGAGCACCCCCAAAAAGAGGCTAAAATCACCACTGAAGCCAGTTCATATTTATAATTTACTTTTAAATGCATTATGTGTGGTTTATAAATGTATTAAGTGCACCATCATTTACTGGTGGTTTAGTATATCCCACACTGCGGTCAGGTGCGCCTCCTCGTCCTCCTCCCTGCTCTGCACCTTGCTCCGTGTCTCAGTAGCAGTCCTGCGTCCTGTAGCTACCCATGACCTCACATAAGGGACCGGATTGAACTTGGTCAAAGGAGGTCCGACAATATTGAGAAAGAGCAGGTCAGAGATGGTGGTGGTTGTGTGCAGAGAAGCTCGGTTTGGGGAGCACATCAGATTCATATGGGAAAAGCCCTGTTCACATTCTGTGCTTGATGTGGGGATTGTATTCACAGCTGTAAACATTTCTTTCAGCTCATCACAAATATATTTTCCTCCTGATTCCATGTACTCTCTGTTGTCATGGATCACTGTGTGGGGACAGTCTATGCACAGGAGTACCGAGATGCCCACCAGATCTGACAGCAAGCTGGATCCAGGTGGTCCGATCGGTATCTGTGGCCAGATTCTTCGGATTTGCTGCAGGAGATTCCTGCCCACAGCTATCAGCATCTATAACAACTCTTGAAGGAAACCAGGATGATGAGCTACAACAACACTCAATTTCCCTTTGGGATTAATAAAGTATTTTTGAATCTGAATTTGGTTTGCATCTCTGCATCCACTTCCTGGTGACATCAATGTGGCAGACGATTTACAAATCTATCTGCCAGTCACTCCCAACCCCTCACTCAGTTCAAACACTCTTGTCAACTGCTTAAATGACATTAAGCACTGGCTCTCTCAAAACTTCCTCCACCTAAACACAGATAAAACTGAATGCATTTTATTTGGTGCACCTGATGACACCAGCAACATCCTTCCCAGTCCCAGTGTTGGTTTTCCCCTCCCCCACTTCAACCCGGTGGTCAGAAATCTTGGAGTGCAGCTTGACTCCAACTTAAAGTTTGATAAACAGATCAGTTCTGTTGTCAAGACCAGCTTCTTTCAGCTCCGACTGCTCTCCAAAGTCAAGTCATTTCTCAGCCGTGGTGATCTGGAGAAGGCCATCCATGCCTTTGTGACCTCCAGACTTGATTATTGTAATGCTTTGTATGTTGGTATTAATCAATCCTCCATCTCCCGTTTACAGCTTGTACAGAACTCTGCCGCGCGCCTTTTGACCAACACACGAAAATATGAACACATCACTCCTGTCCTGTCCTCTCTACACTGGCTCCCGGTTCAGTTCAGGATACAGTTCAAGCTGCTCCTGTTTGTTTTCAAAGCTCTGAATGGACTTGCACCTCTCTACATCTCAGAACTTTTGAAAGCCCATCAGCCCAGCAGAGCTTTACGATCTGCCAGTCAACACCTGCTGGAGGTGCCTCGCTCAAGGTACAAACAATGGGGAGACCGGTCATTTTCTGTTGCCGGCCCAAAAGCCTGGAACAGCCTCCCCCTTGAGCTGCGTGCCACCTCTGATCTGACTCTGTTCAAAACCAGACTGAAGACCCACTTGTTCAAAAAAGCTTTCAGTGTGTAACTTTTATTACTTTTGGTATTTTAGTATGTAGCATTTTTTATTTCCATTGCCTTTTTATTTCCTCTAGTTCAAATAAGCTTCCAGTGTGCAACTGTTATTACTTTTGGTATTTTAATATGTAACATTTTTTATCTACATTGCCTTTTTATTTCCTCTTGTTCAAAAAGTTTTAGTTTGTAGCATTTTTTATTTCCATTGCCTTCTTTTATTGCTGTTGTTTCTTATTCTATTTTCATTGATTTATTGTTCCAGTTTATTCATCTTTTTATCCTGTTAAGCACCTTGGTCAATGCAAGGCATTGTTGGAAGGTGCTATACAAATAAAGTTTATTATTATTATTATTATAATGTTTGACATGGTCTGAGTCAAAGGTGATGATGTCAGTAAATGATGTGATGCTGGAAAATTCAGCCTTACATGATCTTAAAACTATATGACATCACTGTACTGTATGTGTTCAACGTGTTCAATTTTTTACAACTGCCATAGTAACAATCCAATACTTTAACTTTTATGAGACATCTATCATTTTGGTGTTGATATTTCTTTTGAAAAAAGAGTCGCTGCCAAGTCTCCCATCACAAGGGGGAAGAATTTAAAATAAACAAGATTAATCTCCAAAACCTGAGTGGCATCCACAAGTGATGTTCTATCTTCCTGTTCCTTTCCTCAGCTAAGGATGTGAATTTAACAATACTGGTGTTATACAGTATTAACCAAGTTATTTACATGTGGTTTTTAATTTGTGGTACATATTTGTGTTAGATATTTTATCTAGACTGGTCCTGAGGTTTTTGATCTGCTCAGAGATGGGATTATAATGAAATTATGACCCAGTTCTGACTGGGTTATACTGGGCCAGCAACCCTAAAGAGTCTCGCAGGGATTCAATATCTGTCAAGGAATAGTTTATTTTGCTTGCCACATCATGTCGAAAGGCTTTTGAAGCACGTCTCATGTTTCTTTACACGTCAATCCACGTAAGATCTGTTGAGATCACACTTAGTCACGCCCCCTCATACATGTGACAGTTTGTGCTCCCCTTCTTCGAAGGAGGAGTCGGGCCATATAAATTTGTAATGACATGGGACCGCTGTCAGAGAGCAGAGAGGCCAGCGCTGTAAACTGTGACTTTTTCCTGCCTTGATTTTAACATAATTGGTAAAACTGAATTCATGCTTCCTTGACTTATTTAGTGTGAGTTACCACTTCTGAGGGAGATCCCAGCCGGGGGAAATGACTTGGGGCTGGAGGCGGGTCTTGGGCCCGTGAGGGGGGCCTCTGGGTAATCGGAGGCCTACCAGCCGTCTAATGCATTAAAGGGGACCAAAGATGCAAAATTCACTTTTTAATGTTTTTTAACTCAACTTTGGTTATGTACTTCTTTAAAAAAAAAACAGTCCTAGGGCCAAAAAAATGCACCCAGTGGTATATTTAGTATATTTATTTTTCAGTGATAGTCTCGTTTTCAATCCCCCCTCCACCTTGAGTCCAGCCCCTCACCTAGCAACCCCTGGTGATGCTCCACCCACTTCAGTATAAAAGACGTCACGGTTGTTTTTCCTGAGTTCATCTCAGCACAATGGCTCCTAGAGTTCGATGTTTCGTTGTTGTTAAAATGCAGTACAACTAATAACTAATTATCTATCAATGAAAAAACTTATTTAGGGGCTCTTTAATCAACCGGACGACTGCTCACGGACCACATCCGGTCCGCGCCGGATGTGGTCCGTGAAAAAAGCGGTCCCTGCTAGAGAGAGCATGTATAGCAGTTAGCAGCCAGTGTGTTACTCTGCAGCCTTATTGCTTGTTTTCGAAGAGTCAAACGAAGAGTTTTTAACATGGAGGGTGAACTTATGGATGTTCTCAGCGGCCTACGCGACGTGTCAGCGCCTGATTTGCCCTGCCCAAAATGTCGTCTGCCTCTGGGTCTGACTCATGGTCCCCTTTGGAGGGCGGAGTTAATGTAAACAGATTTTTGAAGGGGGTGGCCTTATAATAAACAGCCTGTTCAGAACGGAAGTGAGAAAAGGCACAACTAGAAAGGGGATATTTTATTATCTAAGAATTATTTTGAATGAACATGGTTTGGATAGCCCACAGACATACCATAAAAATTTACAAAACCAATATTTGGTCCCCTTTAATGGTTTGCTTACAGTTCAGTTTCATAAACGAAATACAAAAGAACTCAACATAACAGTGAACAATAGGGGGTCATAAATCATTTATTTAAGATTAATGAATGTTATGTATTGTGTGTGTAAACTATCAATGACAGAATGTCTCAAACGAGTGACAGAGAGTTGGTTAAAGATGTTTCCATTGCACAGCCTCACTCTTCCATCAAATTGAAGGTGAGCTTCAAAATATTTATAATTCTTGAACTGCTTGTGTAGGCGCTCACTCCACAAACAAGGTAGCTAAACAAATCTGGAAACGTTAATGGTGGTAGCTCGTTCAAATCACTTTTCCACACAGTGTTCGTATGGATCAAGCCCATTAAAGGTGCAGTCTGCAGTTTCTGTAGAACGCAGCACTCAGAAAAAATTTCAGCAGGGAAAGCATTCTGATCCCTCCCCCTCAGAGCCATATATGGCTCTGCTCCCCCTTGCTCTGCTGAAATTCAAATTCAAGCTCTGTTTTTATTGGCTGGTTAAAAACTCCATTTTTATTGGCTGGTTAACGGCGGGTCAATGTGGCTTTTTAGAAATGCTTTTAGTAACACCTGGAGAAGCAAGGGGACTATAGTTTTTTCAAAGAATACTTTGTCTAACATCAGTCTGTCAGGAGATAGTGACAGAGTGAAGAAATATGTTAAAAATATATTTTTAGAAAACTTACAAACTGCACTACAGAAACTGCAGACTGCACCTTTAATTACCCTAATTTTCTCTATGCAAATATAAAAATAAAAAAGGTGGTGGAGTAGCTCTATTTGTTAAAAATGAAATAAAATGTAAAATAATTAAAGGTGCACTCTGCAGTTTTTGTAGAACGCAGCACTTAGAAAAATTTTCAACAGGGAAAGCATTCTGGTCCCTCCCCCTCAGAGCCATATATGGCTCTGCTCCCCCTTGCGCTCGCTGAAATTCAGCTCTGCCTTCTTAGCTCCGCCTCCACTACATGTCCTGTGGCAGCCGCTGCGAAGTTCTGTGTTTATATTGTTGCGGTTCAAAAGTTGAAGGAAAGCTCTGAAACGAATGTGCAAGTTTTAGGCAGGTTTATTGTACATTATAAGAATAAACCTTACAGCGACCAACAGACCTCTCACCGAGCACAAGTCCACACACACACATCTTCGAAGGCGGACCACGGTTTTATACCTCTAGATGACGTCATCGCCTCGTGGGACCAATCCTGGAACCGAACCGCCTTGGAACCGCCCTAGAACTTCCCCTACTCTGTGAGTGATCCGCCTCTCAGCCAACAAGCTATCAGCTTCATATGTCAATCATCAAATGTTGGGTGTGTTGTATTGTACAGGCGTGTAACTGAAAAACTCTTCCCTATTGGAAATAAAACCCGTAAATAAAGGTTCCATCTTGAATATATTTTCACATTATATGGTGGAATTAAGTGAACATAAATCATAACGCATAATATGTGTGCTTCAGGTGTAATACTGATATACATATATTTCAATTCCCCTTTTGACATGACAAACATCATGTCAACAAAAACCCTATATGTACTATGTGCGTATGCAATTAAAAACTGGATACACAATGGAAATCGCTAACATTCCCACCCACAACAATATTACATCTAAGTTACCCACCCAGAATATAAATCCCTTATATAAAAATAAGCATCAATACTAATTGGTAACAAAACTACGTAAGAAAATATACGGTAACCGTCAGAGCTTATATGCTGGAAACGCAATACAAAAATAAAAAATAATTGTAACAAAAAGCAAAGAAATCAACCAAAAACAAAGAATAAAAATAAAATAAACAAAACAACAAATAAATGTAATAAGAAATAAACAAAACAAACGGGAAAAGTAATAAAGAATAAACAAAAACAAACAAAAATAAACAAAAATAAATGTAAAAATGAAACCATAAAACAAATAAAAATAAAAACAAAACAATAAAATGAAGCGGACTGTCCCTCCTATCAAATATCACGCCTCAACAGGGTATATGCAGGAATAATGAAGTTAAATTCAATACCTTTAAAAAGGCGTTCAATAAAAAACAACTGGACTTTAATTTGACCTTATAAATTCAATACTGTCTCAAAAACCCTTAAATTTCCCAAAATTTGATTTATCAACTCTTAACAACTTCAAAACATTGCATATACTCTGCTCCATTTCTGGTATGTGTTAACCTTAGCAAAGAATCTAAACTATGCTTTAGCCAAGTCAGGCCATCTCATCTTCATCGTCTTCATCTTCTTCCTCATAGACACCTGTAAGGGGAAAGCCCTCTCCTGCCTGTACAGCCATCTGATAGGAAGGCAGCTTAGGAAACCTATCATCCACTGCGCTACTGATGCACTTCAAGCAGAAATGCCTCACACAAGGAACGCAGCAGCATCCACAACAAATTAACATAACCACAACTGCGAATATTGTAATCACAGCTGTGACGACAACAGCTCTCCATCTTCCAAAAGTAGAGATGAACCACTCACTCAGAGGGTTCTGAACTCCAGAGCTTTCAGCTAGTTCCTCAGACAGAGATTTCAAACCATCCAGAGCCCTTGTAAATGAACCATCTGGACTTGTGTTATTTGGGATGAAAGTACAACACTCTTGTCCAAACATAGAGCAGACACCACCTCTCTCAGCCAAAAGAAAGTCCACAGCTAATCTCGTTTGATAGGCCATCAGTGATGTTGCTGCTAGCTGCTGATGTGCGCCCTCAAGTGCATCTCTTGTCAAATTATTCAGCCTCTGAACATTAAAATGAATGTAATTAATCCTGGCTACGTTTTTATTTACAGTTATAGTTGGAATCATAGACTCAAAACCAGCTGCAATAGGATCAACTAATTTGTATTCATCCGGGACTCCTTGCGGGACTCCGATAGCGTTAATATATGCTGGAGAATCTACATACAGATCAAAGTCACGTTTTCTCCTCTCAAACTCACCAATAACATGTGTACTGCTCCTGAAAGTTTCCAAATCCTGTCCTGTTAAATTCACCATCTTAATTGGAGAAATTAAAGAAACGAGTGTACAGATTCCTGACCATCTTGAAGACAACGTATTTCTTAGAGTTCTACCACCACAAAACCAGTAAACATCTGCACGTGCTACAGATAATCTCGTCATGTTTGTCCAAGCTGAAACATCCACATTCAACTTACACCAACTTGAATCAATATCACCTACAGATATACCTCCCTGTATTTTCCTAACCAGACAAGTGTAAGAGTTTCTCACTGGAGTGAAAACAGGTGGGATTGCATCTCTTGGGGCCATGGGAAAATATTTCTCCAAACCTTTGCAACTATCAGTGGGATTCTCCTTCATATGTAGTTCCAACATGCAGTGAAAACATGAATCATTTGAAAGAGGTGATGTCATCATTAATAACGCTGGCCTGGCCTTCGCACAAACAACGCAATCCTTATACTTCACTTGTTCTGCTGCATTTTCAACATACTCTATCCAGTAATTTTGCTGTGTGAAACCTGTCTCCAAAGCCAACTTTTCTTCATATGTCACATCTGTCATATAAGACACCTCTTGATCTGATTCAATCTGACTTTCCTCCCTCTGAACCACATTTATCCTGAACGGACTCGTTGGATCTTTGCCAGAAACATGAACTCCCAGTATATAAGTGTCACTATCCTGCCTCTGAGGATTCTTTAAAGTCAAAATCAAAGAATTACATGTATTTTGTGCTAGACACCTGGTGCTTTTAGTATGATCTTGTATGATTGACAAGCGTTCCTGTAACGGATACTTCCCTCTTCTCGCTTTTTCTGGTCTGTAACCCCAATCAGCAGGCCCTGAATTACACAACACATTATTCCAGTCCCCGCAATTCATGTCATGCCCATAAGTCACACAAATATACTTCACTGCCCAAATAAATGACTCCTGCCTCGCACCACAGTACATCACAGAGCAAAGGTCAAATTTAACAGATGCAGTCACCCCAACTGTGAAGTTAAACTGTAGGAAATTAACTATCATGGATCTCTTTGATCTGCTAATGTCAGAGTCTGGGTGTACCTGAATCTGAACCTCTGCAACCTCTGTTCCATCTTCCCCTCTGCTGAGCAGGAAGTTAGGGTCCTCATCACAAGATCTGTTGACATTGTCGTGAACAACTTCAGGGGAGCCTGTCTTAGCTGTCGTTGCAACCCACAGAGTGAGCCCTGTAAACAATATTCCAAAAGTGGTTACCACACTTAACCTCACCGCTAGGAAATTCATTCTTCCTGTAACAACTATGTACAACAAACAACGTCCCCTTTTTATGTAATGTTATTTTAAGTCTGTTCTGATTTTCTCCTCAAGTTGTATCGGGGTTTTGGAACCGGTGGATCGAAGCTCTCAGTTGAAGGTGGAGCTGCAGTGTCACTGTGTACGGATGGCTCACACAGTTCCTTAGATGCACCCAGCTCTCCAGACACGCTCAGCCCTTCGGATGTGCTCAGCTCTTCAGATGTGCTCAGCTCAGCCAAGTCCTTTCGTACCTGCTGTAGAGTGCGTAGAGAAGGGTCAGAGCTTT
>JBBPBX010088515.1:0-14480 GCA_038048925.1 Garcialebias charrua
AGCACTGGATCATCTTGACCTGGAGGTGTAGATGATAGAAGTTGTAAAGCCCCACTGGGGATTGCGTCAAACACCACAGCATATTCTTTAGGTGTAACAGGAAATTGAAAATGTGACAAAAATTCAGAATAAGATAACAAGTGACCATTTGGATTTAACAATTGGCTTACAAGTAATATTCCTTTATCAAACCATTTTCTATAAAAAATTGTCTTATTCTTGTATTTAATATCTTTATTATTCCAAATATAATATTTATGAGGAGAGAAATTGTGTTTGTACAAAAGTGACCAGCTTAACAACATCTGTTTATGGAACATAGATAACTTTAAGGGTATTTTGGGTATACTATAGTTGCATCTAAGAAGAAAGGGTAATCCTCCCACCTTGTCAAAAATATAAATAGGAATAGCATTCCATATAGAGTTAGGATTTTTTAGGAGGTTTGTCAGATGTTTAATTTTGAATGAATTATTTAAAGATGTAAAGTCGAGGGCTTCAACTCCACCTCTATCAACCCTGTTCATTAGAACATTTTTCTTAATGAGATGGCATTTATTCCTCCATATAAAGTTAAAGTTTATTTTATTAAAATTGGTACAAATTTGTTTGGGGACATCAAGTGCAAGGGCTGGATAAACGAGTCTAGATAAACCTTCTGCTTTGACTAATAAGGATCGTCCTAAAAGAGAGAGATCTCTTTGGAGCCACAGATTAAATCTTTGTTCAACTATTTTAATTATGGGATTAAAATTTTCTGTTGATCTTACATTTTGATCTTTAATGATCATGACTCCAAGATATTTCACTTTGTCTTTTATAGGAATGTTGAGGACGGTGCCTGTTAAAGAAGATTTAATAGAAAGTAATTCACATTTGTTTAGATTTAGAGTCAAGCCAGAGGCATTGGAAAAGGTATTGATGATTTCAATAGAATTTTTTATTTCACATTTATTCTTTAAAAAAAGAGCTGTATCATCAGCAAGCTGAGAAATTACAATATTTCTGTTTGCAACATTAATTCCTGTAATTTTTTCTTTGATTATAACAGAGAGAATTTGCATGGCCAGAAGGAATAAATATGGGGAGACTGGACACCCCTGTCTGAGACCTCTTTTCAAATCAAATCGTTTGGAGCAGCCATGTGATAATTTTATAGATGCGTTACAATTCTTATATAACATTTGACAGCTTTTAATAAAGATTTGTCCATATCCAAATACTTCTAATGCTTTAAACAGGAATGTATGTTCGACAGTGTCAAATGCTTTAAAAAAATCTAGAAATAATATGAAACCATCCCCTTCTATTAAATCGGAGTAATCTAACAGGTCTAATATAAGTCTGATGTTATTAGTTATATGTCTACCTGGTATGAATCCGGACTGAGTTTCATCGACCACTTCTTCAAGAGTACTTTTAATTTTTTTAGCAATACAACCTGCAATAATTTTATAGTCATTTTGGAGTAATGTGATTGGTCGCCAGTTGTCAAGAAGCAGCTTGTCTTTTTGTGGTTTAGGGATCAGTGTGATGAGACCTTGGGTCATTGTTGGTGGAAGTGATCCAGAATCAAAACTTTCAAGATAAACTTGATGTAAAAAAGGTGACAGCTGTTCTGAAAACTTCTTATAAAATTCTGCATTGAGACCGTCAGTACCCGGTGACTTATTTAATTTTAGTTTGTTGATGGACTTTTGGATATCTTCAATTGTAATCTGGGAATCACATTGCTCTTTATTCATTTGACTTATTTGTTGTACTTTATTCAAAGAATTAATAAATTGTGTGATAGTTTCATCAGAACATTTTGATTGATAAAGTTCTTGGAAGAAAGTTTCACAGAAGGTAGAGATCTGAACTGGGTCTTCACATATATTGTCGTTTATTTTAAGTTTTATAATGCTGTTCGATATTTGATGCCTTTTTTCTAATCTAAAAAAGTAACTAGAGTTTTTTTCTCCCTCTTCTAACCATTTCTGTCTCGATCTAATGTAAGCTCCTTTAGCTTTGGAAATGTAAATATTGTCCAGGTTCAGTTGTAACTGGTTTAATTTTATCTTTTGTTCTTCAGATAAATTTTCTGGTAGAATACTATTTAATAGGATGATTTCTTTTATTACCTCTGATTCTATTTTTCGTTTCTTTTGTGCTATTTCAGCTCCAGTTTTCATTAACAGTTTTCTAAGTTCATATTTTAAGAGTTCCCAGTTTCTACTAAATGCCTTCTGGCTGCAAGCTTTATTCCAGTATTTTATAATTGTTTGTTTAATGTTTTCTTCCACAGCTTTATTTTCTAAAAGAGAAGTGTTAAGTTTCCAGTAAGCTGTAGTTTTATTTTTTCTGTTCTGATTTGAAGTAGTTTTTTCAATTAGGATCAGTTTGTGGTCTGATAGAGGAGCTGGAAGAATATCAGACCTAATTTCGTCAGTTATTAAGTCAGACACCAACCAGAAATCAATTCTTGATTTAGACGAGCCCGTTTTGTTTTGCCACGTAAATTCAACTTTGGATTTATTTTTTTGTCTCCAAACATCAGTCAGACCAAAAGTTGTTATAAAGTTTTTTAGATCTGTGTTTAGATTTGTATTAGCCCTCGGAGGAAATCTGTCTAATGCATCGTTAAGACTGGAATTGAAGTCCCCGCCAATTATGATATTCATATTATGATATTTTTTATATAAATAATTCACCCCATTACTTAATCGATCATACAGTTGTATATTTTCAGCTTTAGTATTGTACCCATAGATGGAACCCAACAAAAGTGTCTCCTCATTTATTGATACCACTAATAAAACAAAATGCCCATATGTATCTGGGAGTGAGCATAAAACATCTCCGCTGAAGTTGTTTCGTAATATTGCCACTCCTGCTGATTGAGTAGAACCGTGTGCTAGCCATAGATCATCCCCCCATTGAGTTTTCCAGAATTTTGTATCATCTGAAGTTGAGTGAGTTTCTTGGATAAAACAAAAATCTGCTTTAAAATTTTTTATATATAAAAAAGTTGCCTTTCTTTTGATGTTGTTCCTTAACCCTCGAGCATTGAGTGAAATAACCTTAAAAATAGAAATGTTACTAAAAGCTTACCTTTTAACCCTGAGAATGAGCAAAAAATAAAAAAAAATACATCTAACAAACTCTCCCAAGAAATAAAATGTTTAAACGGAGCTTCCTTCAATATTTGAACATTATGACTTAACTGTTAGTTGTAATTTTCAGGATACAGTATCTTCTAGTCATTAGCAGGTTCAAGTTCGCTTCTCTTTCCTCCTCTGTCAACAACAAAGGCCCTGGGGCCGATGTAGAAAGATGTCTTCCCTTCTTCTCGTGCTTTCTTCACCAGTGGCCACAGCAGATTTCTTCTCTGACGATCCTCAGGGGAGAAGTCCTCCTTGAAGCGCAGGTTGTTTTCTTTCAGAAAGGATGACTGCTTGGCCGCCTTCCACACCGTGTCCCTGTAGTGTCTCATGGAGAACTGGATGATCACTTCTCGAGGACGTCCCGTGCTCGTGACACGACCCAGCCGGTGCACGCTGTCGATAACATCTGGAAGTTTTCCCTTGCATCCCGGCGCTGTCTTCTGGCAGATGGAAATAACTTTGTTACGGACATCTTCTCCTTCTTCTTCTTTTATTCCCGAAAGACGCAGGTCCCATCTTCTTTTATAGCGTGAAAGTTCAAGTAGCTTGATTTCCATTTGAACCACCTTTTCCTCTGTTTTCCCAACTCTTTCAGTGGTTTCCGCCATCTTGACTTTCACCTCTTTCATCTCTGCGTGGATAAACTCCACTGAATCTTTCAGGTCATTTATGCTTGCTTGCAGACCGTCTGCTCTCTCATTTATTGTCAGCTTTATAGCTGCTATGATGTTTTCAGCTGAGTCTGGCTCTTCCATTAGCTTGTGACTTTTAGCTGACGTCTTAGTTGGTGTATTTTCTGAGCTGAAGGATTTGCGCTTACCGCTTGCCGCCATTATGAGGAAGTTACAGGACGTCTTCTTTTTTTTCCTCCACTTTTTGAAGTCCAGTGTTTGAAGTGTTCAGCGAATTTAGCGGTTTAAATGTTTTTTTATTAATATTTTCTTGCTAGCTCCTTATTCAAATAATTTCGGGAGAGCTTGTTAAAAGTGACCACTCACGCCGCCATCTTGGGAGCCGCCGGCTGCCGCTTATAGCGCATCTACCAAGCCACGCACAGCGTCATTACGTCAGACGTCAGCGTCAGACGTCAGCACTGCGCATGTCTACAGTAAACAGGAAGTAGCGGTTGAAAACAGAACCCGGCCACACATCTCGTCAAAATGGAGAGAATATTTCAGGTACGTGTTGCTATCGGGCAAGTTGTATTTATTCTGTCATGCCAACTAGTTTTAGCGATGTTACATGTTGTCCGGAGCGGAAACAGCTGAACGTCACGTGACGTGAATGTTCGCTACGGCAGAACTGAGTCGGAAAATCTGTTTCCATCTGTCGTTTTGCGCATCTGCTCATTTTAGAAGATCCCAAAAACCACCTCAAGCGAGCGTATAAACTTTTTGGCGAATTTGAGGAAGTAATTTCGGATTTTGCCGTTTCCATTAAGCTTTTCTGCTGCAATACTTCAAAATGCGCAGCTAGAAACCTTGATGGAAACACGGCTTGTGTCATCAAACGGGTTATTCACTAAACTCTCGGTCATGTGCTCATTAAGTTTGCACTACTTCTCATAATTGCGCTAATGTTTGTATTACATTACTGCCTATACCATACCATACCATACCATTTTATTTATAAAGCACTTTCAACAGGAACAAGTCCACACCAAAGTGCTGGACAAACAAACACGCAACAGGCAACACAGACAATGAAGTACAACACGAAAAACATAAAAACATTGCAGATCATAAATAAAACGATCCAATACAAATCAGCTGGCATTGAAAGCAATGGAGTAGTAGTGAGTTTTTAACCGGGATTTGAAAACCGAGAGGGAGGGGGCCTGTTTGATGAGCAGCGGTAACTCGTTCCAGAGTCTTGGGCCTGCTACAGAGAACGCCCTGTCACCTCTGCGCTTAAGGCGAGTTTCTGGAACTATTAAGAGTACCTGATCCTCTGACCTCAAAGCACGTGGAGGGACATATGGGTGTATCAGATCCGAGAGATAGGCGGGGGCGAGACTGTTCAGCGATTTGTAGACATACATGAGAATTTTGAATTGGATTCGAAGATGAACCGGTAGCCAGTGAAGGGAGGCCAAGACTGGTGTAATGTGCTCTCTTTTGCGTGTGCTGGTTAAAAATCGGGCAGCTGCGTTCTGAACCAGTTGTAATCGTGCAATCGTGCCTATAGTCATACTACTGACTATACATTCAATTTACATTCACTGTTTACATTTATTAATACTGTTTACATTTATTACTACTGTTTACATTTATTACTACTGTTTACATTTACACTACTTTTATATCTACACTACTGCTGATACATATACAGTATTCTCTGACTAGCCTTATTTAAGGATGCCCAATGTGCCTTACTGCATATGCCACTTTGCCTCTATACCAACATCAACTACCTCATACATATACTGTGTACATTAACTCATATGCTGCTTTGCCACTCTTTGCAAATGTCAATGCTAGAACCTTCAGTTTATTTTATAGATATACTTTTTATACTTTTTATACTACTATGCAAAAACTCAGGACAGTATTACACTTTTATTATTTCATTTTATGCTTATGTTCATTAAATGTTTAGTGTTTTAGTGTTGGTGTAAATTTTCATACTTTTATACTACTATGCAAAAACTCAGGACAGTGTTACACTTTTACTATTTTATGCTTATGTTTATTAAATGTTTCAGTGTTTTAGTGTTTAAATGGTTACTGTTGCACCGAGGGACTGAGAGAAATGCAATTTCAATCCTGTGCATGTCCTGTACATATTGCAGTTCTGACAATAAAGTTGACTTTGACTTTGAAGGGACACGAGCTGCTTAAACAAACATGTTAATCATCAACAAGGAAACATGTTGTGGTGTACATGATGGATCAGCTCAGGGCCAGTTTACACGGCGCGTATTTTGAGTGTAACCGCTACTTTCTCTTTGCGACTTTGCTTATCGCCTACACGACGCTGCTGGCCCCCCTCTTTGACTCCGATGGTTTTTGAACCCAGCTCTCAAGGTGGAACTTTTTCGCAGACCCCCCGCTGATAATGTAAACATCTCCCGTGGAGCTTTTATTTGAACACATGCACGCAGCACGCACGCGCAGACAGCCGGCATTTTAACAATGGCGGTGGACTGGACAGTGGACACACGCACCACTTTCTGAACTATAGCTGATGGAATATATTTTGATTCTCATATTTAATTATTCTACACCTTACCTGCATCTGTGTTGGAAGAGAGCCAGCTGCCTGGATCCAGTTGTCGCTGTTAACGAGGCAGTCGGACATTTCACGTGTCACGCTGCACTATAACATACTAAATGTGCTATATATTAACAGTTTAACAATAATAAACAGTATTTATGTTAGCGTGGGAGATATTTAAATTTATCTGAGCTAAATGAAGCTATCTGGACTCGTTACGTCATGCCTAACATGCTGCTGAAAATGAAGACACCAGGGGCCTCATGTATCAACCATGCGCACGCACAAAAACATTGCGCACGTCACTTTCCACGCAAAGTGGCGTATGTATCAAATCTGATATGAACGGGAATATCTGCGCATCCCCGTACAAATCCACGGCTGCTCCCCTGCTTGCGTACGCACGTTTCTGTGGTTATATTTCCTTTGGCGACACTTACAGGTGCCGCTGTGAAACTGAAGCCCCACAATCTGTGGTTGACTTTAAGAGCGGCTTGAAGACCTTTCTTTTCAACCGAGCATACTCTTCCTCCTCATGATTCTACTTTTGATCTGAGTTGATACTGTTGTTGATTTTAATTGTTTTATTATTTGTCTTATTGACATTCAAATATGTTGCACCTTGTAGCACTTTGAGATTTCCATTAATGAAAAGTGCGTTATAAATTGAATTCATTATTATTATTATTATAATTATTATTATTATTATTAACAGTTCAAGATGTGTAAATGATTAATATTCCCTCCAAACACACGATTAACAAGTATTACATCCACATGACGCAGTGAAATAAAGGACGCGCAACGTTGTGCCAAAAATAAATTTAACAGGAACGGATTCATTCAGCCTTACTGGAGGTTATAATAAATAGTGTAACACGCAGAGCATTTATTTAGAAACAGATATAGTTTTCCGATCTAGGATATGGCTTATCAGCCGTTTTCAGAAATAATAATTTTCCAGTTTGGCACTGCTGCTGCGCTCTGGGGAGCCGTGCATCACGCGTGCATACAGAAGCAGCGGTCAAACTGTTCCACAGAGGGAGCTGCAGGTCGATCGGGACTGTGCAGTCCAGTCCACACAAAGCCGGATCATGTCCAATGGAATGTCTCATCCATATGATTCCAAAGGCTGAGTGGTCGCGCTTGGAGCGCGCGCGCACCCTCACCGGTGTCGACACGGCAGCTGGAGGTGTTTCATTATCTGCGTTTATTGTAGATTTCTCCAAAATGACACGTGAAAGTACACCTTATATAACTTGTAGGAGAGCAAAAGCTTCACAGACAGACTGCGCACAGGGCTGCGGGGCGCGCGCTGCGTCTGGAGACTCCAACATCATGTCATGAAAAGTCTCCACCAAGACGCACAGACTCGTTTCTTCACATCATCTACATAAACAAAGATCTATGTTCTAGCAAACATCCAAGTAAGTTCCTCTGTGTTTACAGTAATAATGGTAATAAACTCGTGCGCAAAGTTAATATTTCCACACAGAATGAATGAATGAGCCGGTTCGCGCACCACAGCAGGGTGCGCGCGCACACAAATACCGACAATCACTCGTTCTTTGCATGATGAACACATTTTATTACTATTCTTACTTAGGATGTTTGTCCTCACTCATATTATATTGAATTCATTATTTTCCCGAATCTAGAAATCATTTCTGATCGCGCAGGGATCAAACAAACATGTCCTTCACACATGCAGGAAGTAATTTGCATCTGTTTAACATATGTAAATGAAGGCGTGTCAGGGGAGGTGTCTCACGTGCGCTCAGTTCCACGTTGGTAGTGATGTACAAAAGGAATGTGCGTGGATTCAGGTGTACGCACAGTTTGATAAATCTGGATCTTTTTGTGCGTGGACACTTTTCTGGATTTCACCGTACGTCACTTTCCAGTAGGAAATCCACGCAGGTTTTTGATACATGAGGCCCCAGGTTGATTTTTTATTTATTTGTTTATTCAACACCACAAACTCATGTCACAAACACTGAGAATTAAATTGAACACTTTTAAAAACACGTTAACCGAACTTTAATGAACTGGACTCTTGTTTTCATCCTGCTGGACACTGGACCCACATCCGAACCGCCGGTCCGCTTCGTGGAACAGCTTCGACCTCGCAGGAAAAAAATAAAAATAAAACCTCAGTTGGTTGTTCTGTGATCGAACTAAACACAAGGAAACATTATTAAGAACATTGTTTACCTTGTAGCGCTGCTGGAAATCAGCTGATTCTCACGGACTAAAGTCAGACATGTTGACTCGGTTCCGGTCCAGTCAGCAACTGGTGTGCAGATGAAGCGGTCCCACTTGGTGTCAAATCTGTTGACTCTTATCCAAATTCCAGCTTTAACTTGTTGTTAACTTGTTGACAACAACTTGTAGTTAGCTGAACTTTTAGCCAGAGAGGAAAACAGGCTGCCTCGTCTGCTCTGTTTACCTCAGGCTGCACGCATGCGCAGTAGTGAAGGTCCCAAAAATCACAGCGCCATCTAATGGCCCAGCATGGTAACTACAGGAAAGTCATGAGGATGGGGGTAGGGGGGGGGGAAGAGTTGTATCCACAGAATTCGCCCATGTCAACGAAAACTTTAAACCTAATTAACATACCCAAAAGTTCCGTTTCCCCCACACAGTGTCCGTGTAAACAGGGCCTCAGAGTGTACAGTATGCTACTGCAAAATACGCGCCGTGTAAACGAGGCCTTATAAATAACACCCTCTTACAGTGGATCAACCAGTTTGCTGCTGACAGCCGAAACCAGCTGCTCACGTGATCAAGGAGAACTATCAGCCTAACGATGGATCGTTAGCACCCTGATGGTTGTTTGCTATTCACTAAAGGCTGAGGGGCCGTTTACACAGCGTGCATTTTGAGTGAAACCGCACCTTTCTCTCTGCTGTTCTGCCGATCGTTTACACAACACCACTGGCCCCCCTCTTTGAATCCGAAGGTTTCTGAATCCAACTCCAGAGTGGAGGTTTTTTGCTGACCCCCCGTTGATAACATAAACATCTCCCGCTGAGCTTTTGTGTGAACCTCATGCGCGCAGCACGCACGCGCGGACAGCTGGCATTTCTATCAACAACAATGGCGGCGGACACACACACACCGCATTCTGAACTACGACTGATGGAATATATTTTGAGTGTCATATTTAATTAATCTACACCTGAATGTAGCTGCTGTAACTAACATCTGTGTTGTAAGAGACACAGTCTTATCCAGTTCTAATATCACTGTTTATTGAACGAGACAGGCGGAGATTTCACGTGTCACGCTGCACTATAACATACTAAATGTGTTAAAATAATAACAGTTTCAAATTCAAGGTCTTTTTTATTGAGTTTTTCATTTTTTGTCTTCAAACAACAACAACAACAACAACAACAACAAATAAAAACAACAACAACAACAAAAAAACACAACAATCAATCTAAGTTACAACATGTAGAAAATAATCCCTACCCAATCACTGCCAAAAGAAAAGGGAAAAAAATAAATAAAAGGTAAAATAGCTAAGAGACTGCATTAACCTGAATGAGTTGTGTTGTCAAAGAGACTGGAACAGATTCAGGAAAGGTCCCCAGACATTCTCAAATTTACCCTCTTTCTGTTGGAGTGTGAATCTGATTTTCTCCAGCTTTAAACAGGACATTGGGCCTCATGCACAAACCGTTCGTACGCACAGATATGTGCTTATCCTGTGCGTACGAGTGATTAAGGATCATTTGTGGCATCCAACACTGTTTTCGTATCCTACGAATTTATTCAGATACGAACAAAATCTACGAGTGGTCCAGACCTGTCGTATATTTTAGGAGCGTCAGTCTGCTGTCATCCAGACGGATCTTCTCCACGAATAACTTCATATTTCGTTATTTAGAAAATATTTAGAGTTTAAAAACAATTAAATGCAACCATTGGCATAATTAAAGCGGCTTCAACCCCCCCCCACCCCCCGCCACTCATGTCGACCACCTGTGCCACGCAACGCGCCTCGCGCAACCATGCGCGCCACTGTCGACACACACACACACACACACACACACACACACAGCACCGCAGAGAAAAAGCGAAACCAGCTTATTCAGTCGTTTCATGTCATGTTTTATTTAAGCTGCCTGTTGACTGCGGGCGCACTGTCATCTGTGTTCTGAGTGTGGATCATCGCGCGTCTTGCAGTCAGTCTGCTCATCCATCTCGCAGACTGACCACCTCCTGTCCGTGCTGCGGCGAGACGTTTGTTTGAAGCCATTTTCAGATCAAACCATTTATTCTTGATTTCTGATACTGTACGACCCACGGGAGACACAGCATGCACTACAATATTAATATGAAGTTAACTGTAGTTTCGAGACATTTTAAAATGCTTCTGTTTAAAAACACATCCGACACTTGCGGGGGGTGGGGGGGGGGGGCAGCGGTGCGCTCTTCTGAATGAGTGAAACTAAATGTAACACAGTACACTAAAATTAGAGATATTTGACCATCCGACACCTGCGGGGGGGTGGGGGGGTCGCCACAGCGCCACTGAGAGCAGATCTCCGAACGCGTGAAGTTCTCCTTTTACTTCATGAGTTCGAATGAATGGACACTTCCTGCTGTCAGAAGGCAGGAAGCGTGGCCTTATATGGTGTTATGAGGGGTGGGAATTATGTAAATTACCCTCACGCGAGCACGCGCAGGTGAGTAGAACAGGTGGAATTCATCACCTTTAAGCAGCCCGTTTACACGCTTTTCCTGTGGATAGAAGAGTTTGTTGGTTCTGACGTGGCATGTTCGTACGAACGCTTCGTATGAACAAAAGTAGCAGAAATATAGGATAAGAATAAGAACATTTTCGTGCATGAGGCCCATTATGTCAGCCAACCACTGAGCGTGAGTGGGTGGAAACGGTTCTTTCCACCTAAGTAAAATAGCTTGTCTGGCCAGGAGAGAGGTGAACGATATTACATGTTGTTGGTTTTTATTTAGGTTTGTCATGCCCTCTACAAGACCAAACAGAGCAATCAGTGGGTCAGGGTTCAGGCGTGTATCTAGTACATGTGATAAAGTCTGAAAGATTTCCCGCCAATATTTGTTCAGAGATGGGCAAAACCAAAACATATGGGAGAGAGAGGCTTCAGCATGTTTGCATCTCACACAGTATGGGCTGACATCAGGATACATAGAGGACAATTTCAGTTTAGAGATGTGAGCTCTGTGCACCACTTTAAATTGTATTAGACAATGTCTAGCACAGAGAGAACTGGAGCTCACCAGTTTGAGTATGGAGGTCCAAGAGTCCTCTGAAATAGAGGAGCCGAGATCCTCTTCCCAAGCAGCTTTGATTTTATCTGAGGAAGCACGCTTCAAATCCAATAGTTTACTGTAAATGAATGAAATGGACTGTTTTTTATTTGGGTCTAGAGAAAGAATAGTGTCAACAATACTGCTATCAGTTGAAATGGAGAGGCTGGACAAATGAAGAGTAATAAAGTGCCGTATTTGGAGATACCTAAAAAAATTGGACTGGGGAAGACTAAATTTTTCACATAGTTGTTGAAATGAAGCTAAAGTGTTATTGAGAAACAAGTCATTGAAGCGTACTATACCCCTTCTTTGCCATTCTTTAAAAACAGAGTCCTGAGATGAGGGTTTGAAAAGTTGGTTAGACATGATAGGGCTATAGAGAGAGAAACTAGAGAAATTGAAACATTTACGAAATTGTGCCCAGATTTTTAGTGAGTGTTTTATAACTGGATTTATAACAGTTGTAAGTGGTGGAAGCGGGAGTGAGGATCCCAAGAAAGCCACGGAGGACCATTTCCCAGAACACTGTGACTCCATCTCTACCCAGTCAGGGCTGTCAGGCCTGTTGTAATAGAATGACCAGAATGCTAGACAGTGCAAGTTTGCTGCCCAATAATAAAAGCGGAAATTTGGAAGGGCAAGACCGCCTGCGGCCTTAGTTTTTTGGAGATGTGTCTTATTTAAGCGTGGACGTTTTCCTTGCCACAGATATGATGAAATGATGGAATCTAACTGAACAAAGAATGAACCAGGGATAAAAACAGGAATATTTTGAAAAAGATATAAAAACTTAGGTAAAGTGACCATCTTGACTGAGTTAATACGGCCTGTGAGGGAAATGGAAAGCGGTGACCATCGGGATAATGCCTGCTTTGTCTGATTCAACAGAGAGACAAAGTTTTCTTGATATAAATCTTTATACCTCCTCGTAACTGTAACACCCAGGTAAGAGAATTTTGTCTTCTCAATTTTAAGAGGCCATTTACCAAAGTCAAGAGTCTGCGCCAGGGTATTGACAGGGAAAATTACACTTTTACTCAGGTTTAATTTGTAACCAGAGTTTATTCCAAATTCCTCAAGTAATGATAAAACGGAGGGCAGCGTGTCAGTCGGATGAGAAATGAAAAGTAAAAGGTCATCAGCATAAAGGGAGACCTTGTGCTCCATATCGCCTCTCCAGATTCCTGAAATTGTGTCACAGGACCGCAAAGCAGTGGCAAGAGGTTCAATTGCCAGGTCAAAGAGCATAGGGCTCAGTGGGCATCCCTGGCGAGTTCCTCGATGTAGACTGAAGGGTTTTGATATCTGAGAGTTGGTACGAATGGTTGCGGTGGGATGTGAATAAATTAATTGCACCCATGTAATGAAATTGGGGCCAAAACCAAATTTGTCAAGAACATTAAACAAGTAGTCCCATTCAACCCGATCAAATGCTTTCTCTGCATCAAGGGAAATAACACACTCAGGAACAGTATCCGAAGGAGAATAAATAATGTCAAAAAGGCGTCTGACATTAAAAAAGGAGTGCCTGCCTTTAATGAATCCAGTCTGGTCTTTTGATATGATCAAAGGAAGGATCTTTTCCAACCTTTGAGCAAGAACTTTGGCTAAAATTTTGGCGTCTGTATTTAAAAGGGAGATTGGTCGATAAGAGGAACAGTGAGTTGGGTCTTTTCCTTTCTTTGCAATGAGGGTAATGCAGGCCTCTAAAAAAGATTTCGGAAGGGATCCTTGGTCAAATGACTCTAAGAGAACCGAGTGTAGGAGTGGGGAAAGTAATGAAGAAAATTTCTTAAAAAATTCAGCAGGGAAGCCGTCAGGACCCGGACATTTGCCAGACTGCATTACCGATACAGCTGACACAATTTCTGTCAGGGATATTGGGATCTCCAGTGCATCTTTCAGGTTGGGTGTGAGTTTTGGCATGTTGGTCTTTTCGAAAAACTGAGAAGATAAATTCTTGTTGGTTTGGGATTCTGAAGTATATAAATGGGAATAAAAGTCCTTAAATGCTCTGTTAATTTGTAAATGATCTAGAGTTGTGGTGCCGTTCTCTAATCGGTCTTTTGCACGTGACGTCACGGCTCATATCTTTTTGCACTTACGGTCGCCATTTTCCGGGGATACCCGTTCATTTAAACAGAGGAAGTCCATGTTAAACACAGTGCGATACAGAACAATAACATCAGCAAAATGCAAACTAAATATAAAAATGAGCAGAAGCCTTATAGAGAGAAACTCAACCTTGAAGCCAGAGAACGTTACATGGTGAAGTTAGCTTCAATTAACAACATTGATCCTTACGAGGTAGCAGCTAAGGCATGGACTTCCTCTGTTTAACTGAACGGGTATCCCCGGAAAATGGCGACCGGGAGTGCAAAATGTCACGTGTCTGCAGAAGACCGATTGGATCTTAGGGATGATTTGTTTAGCCATGGCACCCTTCAACTGATTTGCCAGTAGTTTTCCTGACTTTTCTCCATGTATGTAAAATGATGATTTACTTTTCAAAAGTGATTGTTCTATTGAGTATGTAGACAATAAATCAAACTTAGTTTTGAGTTCTACTTTTTTTTTGTACAGATTAGGGCATTTGTTTTGAGCATATTGTTGATCAATTTCTTTTATCTGCTGGGCTAAATCAGTTCTTTCTTTTTGAGATTTTTGCCTCAGCCGGGCGGTATATGAAATGATTTGTCCCCTAAGATAGGCCTTAAGGGTATCCCAAACTGTTGACAGTGGGATCCCAGGAGTTCTGTTTATGGATAGAAAGAAGGTTATTTCTTTTTCTATAAATGTAACAAAATCATTGTT
>JBBPBX010088517.1:0-14480 GCA_038048925.1 Garcialebias charrua
GATAGATAGATAGATAGATAGATAGATAGATAGATAGATAGATAGATAGATAGATAGATAGATAGATACATACATGCAATGTGGGATGGGTGGTGGCCGAGGGCGGGGACCCTGGCGGTCTGATCCTCGGCTACAGAAGCTGGCCATTGGGACATGGAATGTCACCTCTCTGGTGGGGAAGGAGCCTGAGCTAGTGTGTGAGGTTGAGAGGTTCCGGCTAGAAATAGTCGGACTCACCTCAACACATGGCTCTGGCTCTGGAACCAGTTTCCTTGAGAGGGGTTGGACACTCTTCCACTCTGGAGTTGCCCCTGGTGAGAGGCGCCGAGCAGGAGTGGGCATACTTGTTGCCCCCCATCTTGGTGCCTGTACGTTGGGGTTCACCCCGGTGAACGAGAGGGTAGCCTCCCTTCGCCTACGTGTGGGGGGACGGGCTCTGACTGTTGTTTGTGCCTATGCGCCAAACGGCAGCGCAGATTACCCACCCTTTTTGGAGTCCTTGGAGGGGGTATTGGAGAGTGCGCCTCCTGGGGACTCCCTTGTTCTACTGGGGGACTTCAACGCTCACGTGGGCAATGACAGTGAGACCTGGAGGGGTGTGGTTGGGAGGAACGGCCCCCCTGATCTGAACCCAAGTGGTGTTCTGTTATTGGACTTCTGTGCTCGTCATGGATTATCCATAACGAACACCATGTTTAGGTCGCAGTTCGATGATCAACTTTGTTGTCGTCTCATCTGATCTGCGGCCGCATGTCTTGGACACTTGGGTGAAGAGAGGGGCGGAGCTGTCAACTGACCACTACCTGGTGGTGAGTTGGCTCCGATGGTGGGGGAGGATGCCGGTCAGACCTGGCAGACCCAAACGTATTGTGAGGGTCTGCTGGGAACGTCTGGCAGAGTCTCCCGTAAGACGGAGCTTTAACTCCCACCTCCGGGAGAGCTTTGAACACGTTCAGGCCGAGTGGGCCATGTTCCGCGCCTCTATTGTCGAGGCAGCTTATCAGAGTTGTGGCCGCAAGGTTGTTGGTGCCTGTCGTGGTGGCAACCCTCGAACCCGGTGGTGGACACCGGCGGTGAGGGATGCTGTCAAGCTGAAGAAGGAGTCCTATTGGGCCTTTTTGGCCTGTGGGACCCCGGAAGCAGCAGATAGGTACCGACAGTCCAAGCGGCATGCGGCTCGGGTTGCTGAGGCAAAAACTCGGGCGTGGGAGGAGTTCGGAGAGGCCATGGAGAATGACTTCCGTACGGCTTCGAGGCGATTCTGGTCCACCATCCGACGTCTCACGCCAAAAATACACTACACGCGTTGCAGCTCCGCCCCGCTCCGGTCCGACCTCCGCAGCAAATACGCACCCATTATAATCAATGACAGAATTTACACTGGCTCCGCACGGCGGCGGCGAGCTGCGGAGAGCGGACGGCAGTCCGTCAAAATTAGAAATTTTTCTATTTCTGCCGGACGCCGGAGCTGTGCCGGAGTCAACTTTTGAAGATTACGTCGCACCAACAGGAAAAGGAACGAGCACAACTTCCGTATTTACAAAATAAAATCACCACGGGCGGACTAATCCTAGCTCTATACGGATTTATTTGTACAAAAATGCTGTCAAACTATCATTTATGACTACGCCTACAAACGCAATACAAGAAATAAAAAGAAATACAAGAAATAAATAAAGTATTTTATTCTGAAATGTAATACATCACTTCCTGTTGCTCAAACCATGTCCTGTAGCTCATTTACGAGAGAATATCAAGGCAGCAGTATCTACAGTTGTTCTCCTTCTTCCACCGAGTGAATTGTTTTGTTCTGACTTACTTATTTATCACTTGATTTATCGCGCGATCTCGCAATTCCCGCGCATGCGTCTCGGAGCAGCGCATCCAGTCGGACCTGAGCTGAGCGCAGGAAGTGGAAATTGGACTCGCTCAGCTGCGACCTGCGGAGCGGGGCGGAGCGGAGCCGCGTGTAGTATATTTTTGGCGTCAGGGGGGAAAGAAGTACGCGACCAACACCATTTATGGTGGGGATGGTGTGCTGTTGACCTCAACTCAGGATGTTGTGAGTCGGTGGGCGGAATACTTCGAAGACCTCCTCAATCCTACTGGTACGTCTTCCACTGAGGAAGCGGAGCCTGGGGACTTTGGGTCGGGCTCTCCAATCTCTGGTCCTAAGGTCACTGAGGTGGTTAAAAAGCTCTGCGGTGGCAGGGCTCCGGGGGTGGATGAGATTCGCCCTGAGTTCCTTAGGGCTCTGGATGTTGTGGGGTTGTGTTGGCTTACGCGTATCAGGTTTGGTTTTAACGTCGACCCCAAATAGCAGACCAAGGAAGTAAGGACACAAGGCAGGGCAAAAGTTAAGTGAAGTTTATTTACAGTGCAGATAAAAAGTACTCGAGCAACTGTAAAGGAAGGGGAGAGAGTTGGTGAGTATATATCCGTGGGTAATATGATGGTTTTGAATCTTGAGTTGAAGAATTGAAATTCTTACTTTGTTTTGCAAGAGGTGTTCTGGAGGAGAGTTGAAGGTGGGATTCCTAGGGTTGCAGTAGGTGGAGTGAGAGGATCCAGTTGGAGAGAGAAGCAGGTTGAGACCAGACGGTGCAGATGAGGACATCTAATAATCCACAGAGGTTGAGACCCGTGGACGAAGAAGGTCTTGGAGAAGACCTGAGTCAGGCCGTGGAAGGTCCGAATGGAAGATGTCCCAGCGCTGAAGAGGTGTTTGACAGCTGCTTAAATAGGTGAGTCAGCAATCCTCAGATTGGCTGTGGAAGGAAGAGTGACAAACAGACAGAAAAAACAAGAATCCCACAGTGACCCCCCCTCAAGGATCGCCTCATGGTGACCGAAGCCGCTTGTCAGGGTGAGCCCTGAAGAAAGAGGTGATGAGACCCGGGTCCAGAATGCGGGACCTAGGGACCCAGGAGCGTTCCTCAGGACCGTAGCCCTCCCAATCCACCAGATACTGAACGCCTCGGCCCCGGCGTCTCACGTCCAGGAGACGGCTGACGGTGAAAGCAGGAGCGCCGTCAATCAGCCGGGGGGGAGGAGGAAGACCAGCCGCGGGTTGGAGAGGGCTGGTGGCCACGGGCTTGATGCGGGATACGTGGAAGGTCGGGTGTATCCTCATCGATGGTGGGAGTTGGAGTCTCACCGCCGACCTGTTGATCACCTTCACCACAGGGAAAGGACCTATGAACCTAGGCGAGAGTTTCCGAGGAGTGTCCTTCAAAGTGATGTCCTTGGTTGAGAGCCAAACCTTCTGGCCTATCCTGTAGTCGGGAGCCCTGGAGCGGTGTCTGTTAGCAAAACGTTCATTCTGCTCAGAAGTCCTTGCCAGAGCCGCCGTCGTCTGGCGCCAAACCCGACGACAGCGTCTGATGTGGAGGTGGATCGAGGGAACGCCCACATCAGCCTCCTGCGAGGGAAAAAGAGGAGGAGAGAATCCCAAGGCCACCTCGAAAGGAGACCGTCCAGTGGCCGCCGAGGTCTGGGAATTGTGGGCGTATTCGATCCACGGAAGATGCTGGCTCCAGGAAGATGGGTTGGAATCGATCACACACCGCAGGATGGCCTCCAGATCCTGGTTGCATCTCTCTGTCTGTCCGTTGGATTGCGGGTGGTAACCCGAGGAGAGACTGACGTGTGCCCCAAGCGTTGCACAGAACCCCCTCCAGACCTGGGAGACGAACTGTGGCCCACGATCAGACACAATGTCCTGTGGTATTCCATGGAGGCGGAAAACGTGTTCCGTGATGACCTGGGCAGTCTCAAGAGCAGATGGAAGTTTAGGAAGCGGTATGAAATGTGCAGACTTGGAAAAACGATCAACAATGGTGCAAATGACAGTGTTACCATTGGAGACCGGGAGACCGTGATGAAATCCAAGGCGATGTGGGACCAAGGACGGTTGGGGATTGAGAGAGGTAGGAGGAGACCAGCGGGAAGCTGGTTGTTGTGTTTGTTCCGAGCGCAGACAGGGTAGGCCGAGACAAACTCCTTAACGTCCTTCTGAAGAGTTGGCCATCAGAAGGACGCTTTGGTCAGGTGGAGCATACGCCGGATGCCGGGGTGACAGGAGAACCAGGCAGTGTGGAGCCAGACCAGAACCTTGCTCACCATGGAGGCGGGAACGAACAATCTCCCAGAAGGACCCGAACTAGGGTCAGGTTCGGTTCTTTGGGCCTCCAAGACGTCTTTCTCTATTGGCCAAGTCACAGCACCCACCGTGCAACAAGACGGGAGGATGTCGTCCGGTGTCTCGGGACCCTCGACCGAGGAAAACTGTCGAGAAAGGGCGTCTGGCTTGACGTTACGAGATCCTGGAATATAGGAAATTGAGAAATTAAATCGAGCAAAAAACAAAGACCACCTGGCTTGTCGGGCGTTGAGCCTCTTCGCTCCTTGAAGATAGGCCAAGTTCTTGTGGTCTGTCCAGACGATGAAGGGAAGTTCCGAACCCTCCAGCCAGTGTCTCCATTCCTCCAAGGCTAGCTTAATGGCCAATAGTTCACGGTCACCCACGTCGTAGTTGGCCTCAGCAGAAGACAGGCGACGGGAGAAGAAGGCACAAGGGTGGAGTTTCCCATCATTGGATGACCGTTGTGAAAGGACCGCCCCGACTCCGGCGTCAGAGGCGTCAACCTCAACGATGAACTGTTTCAAAACATCCGGATGAGACAAGATAGGAGCTGTGGAGAAAAGATGTTTTAGGGTAGAAAAAGCAGTTTCAGCTTCAGCAGTCCAGGCAAACTGTACACGGGTAGAGGTGAGTCGTGTGAGAGGGATGGCCACCTTGTTGTAGTTTTTAATAAAGCGCCTGTAAAAGTTGGCAAACCCCAGGAATCGCTGTAGCTGCTTCCTATTGGAGGGCACAGGCCAATTCACCACAGCTGTAGTCTTGTCCGAGTCAGATCTCACCTGTCCTCTCTCAAAGATAAATCCCAAGAAGGTGACAGAAGATTTGTGGAACTCACACTTCTCGGCTTTAACTAACAGCTGATTTTCCAATAATCGTTGAAGGACCGCTTTGACGTGTTGAGTGTGTTCCGTCTCATCTTTGGAGTAGATCAAGATGTCATCTAGGTATACAAAAACAAAGACCTGAAGGAAATCACGTAGGACGTCGTTAACAAGAGCTTGGAAAACTGCCGGGGCATTGGTCAACCCAAAAGGCATGACCAGGTATTCAAAATGTCCAAGAGGTGTTTTAAAAGCAGTTTTCCATTCGTCCCCCTTGCGAATACGGACCAGATGATAAGCGTTGCGAAGGTCAAGCTTTGTGAAGACAGTTGCACCTTGTAGCTGTTCATAAACTGATTCGATAAGAGGAAGTGGATATTTGTTTTTGATAGTGATCTGATTCAGACCCCGATAGTCGATACACGGACGGAGGGTTTTGTCTTTCTTTGAGACGAAGAAAAATCCTGCCCCAAGTGGAGATGTAGATGGACGGATAATACCAGATTTAAGAGACTCCTCAATATACTCTGTCATGGTTGCCTTCTCAGGCCCTGAGATGTTATACAACCTACTAGCAGGTAGTGGAGCACCAGCAAGTAAATCAATTGCGCAGTCGTAGAGTCTGTGACGAGGTAAGGATAATGCTTGTTGTTTGCTAAAAACCGGTGCCAGAGAGTGGTAAGTGGTAGGCACGTTGGTTAGGTCGATCTTTTCTTTTACCAATGGAGGAGGTGAACTGGGAGAGACTGCAGAATGGAGACATTTTAAAGAACACTCCTCCCCCCATCTTTCAATTCTGTTCTCTGTCCAGTTAATACATGGATTGTGAGTCTTTAACCAGGGGTATCCCAGTACGAGTTGAGATGTGGGCGAGTCAAAAACAAAAAACTCACCAGACTCCCTGTGATTTCCTGAGACAACAAATTTAATCTTTATTGTTTTTAAAGAGATGGACGAAATGTGTTGTCCCGTGATGGCGGTGACAGGAATGGATGGGTCCAAACTGGTTGTGGGAATCTGCAGTTTGTCTACTAGATCTCTGCTGATCAGGCTCTGTTCTGCACCAGAGTCGAGAAATGCCTGCATGGGATGATTAACAGAGTTCAAACAGAGAATCACAGGCAAGGTTAAATTTTTAGGAGAAAAAGAAGTCGTACCCACCAGTATCCCCTTACCTACTGGCGGGCGTTGGCTTTTAGCAGTAATCTGCATGTTTTTACTGTGTGACCTTGTTTTCCACAATACATGCATGCATTGGCCTCAAGACGTCGCTGTCGCTCCTCAGGGGTGATTCGGGTCTTTCCGATTTGCATCGGCTCTGTTTCGGAAAAAGACTCGGAAGCTGTGAGGGCGGAACTTCCGGAAGCGAGAGACTCACGGGAGTTGAAGTCATCCTCGAGTTGGCTCTCTCGAACACGGTTGTCAACGCGGATGGCCAAGGCAATTACGTCGTCTAGGTCGGAAGGAATTTCCCCAGTAATCAGCTTATCTTTTATTTGGCGGTTTAGAGCTTTGATGAATGTGCTACGGAGTGCTTTTCCTTCCCATCCGGACTCCTCAGCGAGGATGCGGAAGTGTATTGCAAACTTTGCCACCGTTTAACCTCCTTGGCGTAAGGAAAACAGTTTTTGGGCCGCTTCCTCCTGTTGGAGAGGGTGGTCAAACACCTGGAGAAAGTTCTTCAAAAACATGGAGTAAGACAAGCGGTCGACGGAACGTCGGCGGAGGAAGGCTTGTGCCCATTGGAGCGCCTCACCCTTCAGTGCACTTATAATGTAAGTAATGCGAGCAAAATCAGAGTTGTTTATGTTGTTTATTAAATTTGTTCATTTTTTTACAAAAGAAACAATACAAGACAATCTCATAAATGATAGTGTACAAAATATAAAAAAATGAAAGGTAGCAGAAAGAAGAATAAATCTTATTATATCTGCCCCTTACTTCCAACAATCAGATTAAACAACAATAATCAACCATGTAAACAATAATAATCTTCAACCAACTTTTTTCCAACAATCAGATTAAACAATAATAATCTTCAACCAACAGTACAAAATGACTAACTCTTTCTAATTTTCTAACTAATACAATACACATTACGCTATTTCATATATATATTTTTTAACACATTTGTTTTGATCATTTTCTTAAATGTAAACATTGACTTGGCATTTTTAACTACATTCTCCAAGCCATTCCATAATCTAATTCCCTGGATTGAGGTAGAACGTCCCTTCAAACTAGTTCTGAATTGTGGTTTTACAAACATCTCTGTCCCCTTAAGATTATAACAACTTTGTCTTTTAACAAAATGCATTTGGATATTTAAAGGTAATGCATTATTTTGAGCCCTATACATAACTGATAAAATATTATAGTCTACCAAATCATGGAACTTCAATAACTTTAGTTGATAAAATAATGTACTTGATGGATGACGGTAATGTTTTCTAGTTCTAGTGATAATTCTTACAGCTCTTTTCTGTAATACAAAAATAGGCTTTGTGATTGTTTTACACGCATTCCCCCAAACATCAATACAATAGATTAAGTGTGGAACAATGATTGTGTTATACAACAAATACAGAGCTTTATCATTCAATAGGTCTCTGACTTTGTACAGTACTGCAATCGATTTAGCTATTTTTATTCTTACAGAATTTATGTGTTGTTTCCATGTCAGTTTGTCATCAATGATAACACCCAAAAACTTCACCTCACTCACTCTACAAATCTCAACATCCTCAATTTTGAGTGGAACATCAACAGTTTTCTTTTTATTACCGAATATCATGTAATTAGTTTTTTCTAGATTTAATGATAATTTATTTATTTTAAACCAAGTTTGTATCTTGACAAATTCCGTCTTTATCAATTTCAACATTTGTTCTATATCTTCACCTAAACAGAAAAAAGTGGTATCATCAGCAAAAAGTACACATTTAAGGAGTCCTGACACATTTACCAAGTCATTCACATATAAAATAAAAAGCTTTGGTCCAAGTACAGAGCCTTGGGGAACTCCACATGTGATATTACAGAGGTCAGATCTTACATCATTTATTTGTACAAATTGTTTCCTATCTTTTAAGTAGCTAGATACCCACTGTAATGCTGGTCCTCTAATACCATATTTGTTCAGTTTTTCAAGGAGAATGGTGTGATCAATAGTATCGAATGCTTTTTTTAAATCAACAAAAATACTGATACAATATTGTTTTTGATCGACAGCAGTAGTTATTTGTTCCATTAATTCCATGAGAGCCATTGATGTAGAGTTTTTTGATCTAAACCCATACTGACTGTTGCTTAGAATATTTTGTTTATCTATAAATTGATCTAGTCTGTTTACAAATAGTTTTTCAAGAATTTTTGAAAACTGTGGTAACAAGGATATAGGTCTATAATTGTTGAATACACATTTATCACCATTTTTAAAAAGAGGAACGACCTTAGCTACTTTCATATTATCTGGAAATATTCCTGTTGAAAATGATGTTACATATGTATGTGAACGGCTCAATAACATGGCTCATTATTATGTCGTAGGTAGGGGAACCACGTCGTAGAGAGTCGTAGGTAATTGGAGCTCGTTTAAAAGCCAACTCGCATTGGAGAATGAAGCCGCCACATTTACGTGTGTTACCTTCAAAAAACTCTGAAGGACAAACGTCTGGCTCCTTACCAGGAACTATATTTGGATTTGTTTGGGTTGACAACTTCTGTAGAGAAGAAACCATGCTCCCCAGTTGCAGTAGGTTCTTTTGGGTGGTTTGCTGCTGAGTGACAATCTGCTGTAATGTTGACCCAAACTGGCCACTTACTTCCTCAGTCGTGCCTGGGGGGTCCATTGGCTGGGACATACTATCAGGTTTGGTTTTAACGTCGACCCCAAATAGCAGACCAAGGAAGTAAGGACACAAGGCAGGGCAAAAGTTAAGTGAAGTTTATTTACAGTGCAGATAAAAAGTACTCGAGCAGCTGTAAAGGAAGGGGAGAGAGTTGGTGAGTATATATCCGTGGGTAATATGATGGTTTTGAATCTTGAGTTGAAGAATTGAAATTCTTACTTTGTTTTGCAAGAGGTGTTCTGGAGGAGAGTTGAAGGTGGGATTCCTGGGGTTGCAGCAGGTGGAGTGAGAGGATCCAGTTGGAGAGAGAAGCAGGTTGAGACCAGACGGTGCAGATGAGGACATCTAATAATCCACAGAGGTTGAGACCCGTGGACGAAGAAGGTCTTGGAGAAGACCAGTCAGGCCGTGGAAGGTCCGAATGGAAGAAGATGTCCCAACGCTGAAGAGGTGTTTGACAGCTGCTTAAATAGGTGAGTCAGCAGTCCTCCTCAGAATGGCAGCAGGTGTGGCGAGTTGACTGATTGGCTGTGGAAGGAAGAGTGACAAACAGACAGAAAAACCAAGAATCCCACAACGCGACTCTGCAATATCGCGTGGACATCGGGGGCAGGTCCCTTGGATTGGCAGACTGGGGTGGTGGTTCCCCTATTCAAAAAGGGGGACCGTAGGGTGTGTTCCAACTATAGTGGGATCACACTCTTAAGCCTCCCTCCTAAGGTCTATTCAAGGGTTCTAGGGAGGAGGGTCCGTCGGATAGTCGAACCTCTGATTCAGGAGGAGCAATGTGGTTTTTGTGTTGGTCGTGGAACATTGGACCAGTTCTAAACTCTCAGCAGGGTCCTGGAGGGTATGTGGAAGTTTGCCCAACCAGTTTACATGTGCTTTGTGGACTTGGAGAAGACATTCGACCGCGTCCCTTGGGGGGTTCTGTGGAGGGTACTCCGGGAGTATGGGGTACCAGGCCCATTGATATAGGCTGTTAGGTCCCTGTACGACTGGTGTCAGAGCTTGGTCCACATTACCGGCAGTAAGTCAGGCTTGTTCCCAGTGAGAGTTGGACTCCGCCAAGGTTGCCTTTTGTCACCAATTCTGTTCATAACTTTTATGGACAGAATTTCTAGGCGCAACCAAGGTGTTGAGATGATCCATTTTGGTGGCCTTAGAATCACTTCTCTGTTTTTTGCAGATGATGTGGTCCTATTGGCTTCATCAGGTCATGATCTACAGCTTTCGCTGGAGCGGTTTGCAGCCGAGTGTGATGCGGCCGGGATGAGGATCAGTTCCTCCAAATCCGAGGCCATGGTCTTGAGCCGGAAAAGGGTAGCATGCCCTCTCCGGGTCGGGGAGGAGGTCCTGCCCCAAGTGGAGGAGTTTAAGTATCTCGGGGTCTTGTTCACGAATGAGGGAAAACTGGAGCGTGAGATCAATAGGCGGATAGGTGCAGCATCCGCAGTGAAGCGGGCGCTGTACCGGTCTGTCGTGGTGAAGAGAGAGCTGAGTCAAAAGGCAAAGCTCTCAATTTACAGATCGATCTACGTTCCCACCCTCATCTATGGTCATGAGCTTTGGGTTGTGACCGAAAGAACGAGATCTCGGATACAAGCGGCTGAAATGAGTTTTCTCTGCAGGGTGTCTGGACTCTCCCTTAGAGATAGGGTGAGAAGCTCAGTCATCCGGGAGGGACTCGGAGTAGAGCCGCTGCTTCTCCACATCGAGAGGAGCCAGTTGAGGTGGCTCGGGCATCTGGTTAGGATGCCTCCTGGACGCCTCCCTGGTGAGGTGTTCCGGGCATGTCCCACCGGGAGGAGACCCAGAGGAAGACCCAGGACACGCTGGAGGGACTATGTTTCTCGGCTGGCTTGGGAATGGACCTTACCAAGCTCTGCCCAGAAATTCCCCCTAAGCTCCAACATGGCTGCACGTCTCCCAAGCACAGCATTGGTGTCAATGGAAAACATGGCGTCGACTGACTCAGCAGGCTATTTCTGAGTCGAATAGTGTATCATTTCTGCCAGATTCCAACAAAATATCAGCCATGACAATGGACAGGGGAACCAACAAGTTCATGTTATTTTTTTTTTTGGACGTTATCAAGTTGTTTGATCCACGCGATGCTTCCAACAGCGTGCTGTAAAGTAAATTATACATTCTCAGGTATTAAACTCATAATTAAACTCGTGTATTAAACTTTTCAACTCATGTTCAGAATCATGCACTCCAAATTTCCCTGTGCATAACCTGTGATCTGCTGACTCTGTACATTTGTGACCATCTGTGTGAAACCAACCATCTGTTCCTTATTTCTAAACGTCATGTTCCTCATTTTATCTGCTAAACAAACTGTGACCTGCTCGTGTTAGTCTGAAAACGCTGTAAGAAGTGCTGAATGCTCATTTTCCATCTGCTGAGTACTCATGTGTTATCAAAAGTTTCCACCTGGTGATAAACACCTCCCGTTCCACCCATGGTACCACCCCCAACTGTACGAGGGTTCTTAATCCATGCTGTGTTACTGTCTGAGCAGAGCAGACCCAGACAGCTTCGTGCCTGTATTGTTTCTGTTCTCAATCTTGCAAGATTATTAAATCTTTTAAACTTGAACTTCGTTTGGACAGCCTTGTCTCATTATTCAGAAGTTTACTTCACAATTTGGCGTCACGAAACAGGATATTGCGTTTGACTGGACTCGCTGGAGACGACCGGACGGGACTCCGGAACCGTGGGTCGTAGACCTGCGCCTCTTTCCTCGAATAGACTTCAGAGACGAGAGGACGTTTCGGTCCTCACAGCGGAAGAGCCAGCATCGACAATATTCAACGAACCAACGAGAAAGGCTGGGAGGTAAAGTAAAAATCTCTCTTTAAGTTTAAAAGATTTAAGCCTGGGTAAAACTGATACGAGACGCGTTCAAGGACCATAGGAAATTTGAGCATCAGGGACGCAGGGACCGTGAATCGTTGTGAGCGCAAGAACACGTCAATAGTTGTGAGCGTTTATTTTTAAACGTAAGAACAATCGTTGTGAGCGCGAGAGCACGTATCGTTGTGAGCGTTTATTTTTTTAAGCGCAAGAACACGTTAAAATTGTGAGCACTCGATAAGTGCAAGAACAATTTGCGCGTTAAACTCTTAACGCAGGAAGGTCCGTCCAAAACCAAGCACGTAGGCAATTCAAATGTAGAAATACGTTAAAAAATTGTCGCCAATCGTGCCGCACGTAGGTTGTTATATGAGGTAGAAATACTTTGAAGACGGCCGCAAATCGTGCCACAGAAGTAAATGTGGAGAGCGCTCAATAAAAATAAAATAAAATAAAATAAAAAACGAAAAATAACAAATAAAAAATAGATAAACCTGTGTAGTTACACTCGTTTTGAAATAAAATAAAACAATTAGGCGCATAACTTGGTTCTAAACAATAAACTCATTCAAAAATAAAATAGGCAAATAACCTGTTTTTAAAAAACAAGGTAAAATTAACTGAAATATTAAATAAATACGGATAACAAATAGAACTAAATAGATATAATAAAAAAGTAAATAAAACAGACATTTAAATCAAATAAAAGACAAAATGGGAACAAAAAACAAAAGCGAAGATGTTGAATGGAAGACAGTCATTTTTAAATGTGGATCCAGCTGAAACTTTCTCTGCACGATCACACATGCGTCCCTCAGAGACCCTAAAAATGGTGATGAGAGAACTAAGATTGGAACAACGTTGTCTCTTAAATTAAGAGCTAATTGTCTACACTAGTGGTCGTGTTTATTTGTGATTCTGGTTTCTTGTTTGTTGGTGGCGTGGGCTAGACAACAAGGTGATTCAGGTCTGTTTGTTCTGTTGGTTCGACTATCAGAGCATAACTTGAGCGTCCACTGCTATGTGGACTTAACAGTTGTGTGAGGAGCTGAAATTGTTTCTGTTTTGTTTGTGACTCAGATGTCTGTTTGTTTTATCGAGATTTTAAACTTTAGAGAGAATTGTGGCACTCCAGATGAGCAAACAGCTGCGTGTGTGTGCGGCTGTTCCTGCATGTGAAAAGAACAGCTGTTTTGTGTGAGTGAAGGGCTGCTAGGGTGAGATAATGCTTATGCCTCGAGTGTGTGTGTGCAAGTGTGAGTGCATGTATAACAGAGGAGTATGAGCTGACTTTGTGGTTTTGAAACCTGGCAGGTACAGATCACAAAGCTGGTAAGTATGGTATATTTAATGTTCATGAGAAGCAATCTGAAATCTGAAACTAGAAATAAACCCAAAGAAGCATAATCTGAAATATCTGAAACAATCTGAAATGTTAAAACATCTGAAATAAGCAGAAAATAAGCTAAATAAAGTGGAAATTATCTGAAAAAGCTTTAATTGGCCAAAACCAGCTGAACAATAGCTAAAACAAGAGCATGGTCTTGCTAAATTAGGCTGAAAAAGTTGGATTAAAAAATGTATAATTAGCTAAAAAAGGCTATACAGAAATTCGTAAGTTAAATACCTTTTAATACCATCACAATATTTTTAATGCCATCACAACACTGAGCTGTAACCGTGGCAGCCAACTCTTATACTTTAGTTCAGAGTAACTAATTGTAAAGTAATAGATTACTGAGACTTTCTTCCTAAACTTTGGTAGTAAATGTAGTTTTATAAAATTCTGGATACATCAATTTGCTTCTTGCTTCAATAAAAGCACTGGCCTACTTGTTATTTAAAGCTAACCCAGGAGAAAAAGTTATTTAATTGTTCCCATACATAACATATCTCTAATAAATAAAAAAAGTAAACTTGAAAAAAAAAAAAAAAAAAAACTGTTTAATTAAAAGGATCGGAAGACATGCACAACCAGAGGGAGGAAAATAATAACTACTGTATTTTTCAGCCTGTATGACATATTTATGGATTCTTTTTAACTTAAACTTTTCACCAGCTATCAATGATGCAATCAGCCTGCTCCTTCATTCTGCTATGCTTAGAACTGTCAAAACAGCTGTGTTTCCTCTTCCTGGTTCTCTGTGCGTTCACGAAACACCAAGGCAGCAAAACTACTTTTTAAAATAACGCTGACGTGACCATTAAAGTGCATTTATTAAGAAAACATTATAATTTTAAGCTAACTAGAAAAATATTGTTGTGTAGGTTTAAAAATTAATACCCCATCAGATGGCGTTTATTACCTTTTAATAATTTTTAATGGCTGTACTTTGTGTTGATTTTATTTACTACCTTTTAAACCTCTTACAACCCTGCAGATACCCTGTGAAATTAGCATAAAACAGCTGAATAAAGCTCAAAAGAGCACAAAGCAGTTGAAGAAACAGCTGAAATTAGCTGAAAGTAGCTGAATTAATGAAAAAGTGTACAAGGAAGGTGACGGTTTAAACTTTATTAAAAACTTAGTAACTTAATCAAACACTATAAATATGGTGCCTGGATAACACATCTTAAACAAATTAGCAAACATCTCTTTTAAAATCTGACAATAGCTTCGGTTTCTATAAGTTCAACTAAGATGAAAAAACTTTGACACTTGTAAATAAAGAAAATTAAAATGTATTCTTGTCAAATAAACTTTTTAACTACACTTTATAATCCTATAAACTATCATACATAAGAAATGTTTTTAAATGGTGAGAGCTGTTTGAACTGATGTAAATATCCATCAATATTAAA
>JBBPBX010088519.1:0-14479 GCA_038048925.1 Garcialebias charrua
CATACTTGCACTAATGTTTGTATTACATCACTGCCTATAATCATAATACTGTTTACATTCTCTGTTTACATTTATTAATACTGTTTACTTTTATTACTACTGCTTACATGTAATTACTACTGTTTACATTTTCACTACTCTAATATCTACACCACTGCTGATACATATACAGTGTGCTCTGAACGGTCTTATTTAGGGATGCCCAATGTGCCTTACTGCATATGCCACTTTTTGCCTCTATAACAACATCAACTACTACCTCATACATATACTGTGTACATTAACTCATACGCTGCTTTGCCACTTTGCAAATGTCAATGCTAGAAACCTTTAGTTTATTTTAGTTATACTTTTTATACTCTTTTTTTATACTAGTATGCAAAAACTCAGGACAGTATTATGTTCATTAAATGTTTAATGTTTTAGTTTTAGAGTTGGTGTAAATTTTCATACTCTTATACCACTATGCAAAAAACTCAGGACAGTGTTAGTTTTACTATTTTATGCTTATGTCTATTATTATATGTTTCAGTGTTTCAATGTTTAGATGTTTACTGTTGCACCGAGGGACTGAGAGAAACGCAATTTCGGTCCTGTGTATGTCCTGTACAGTACATATTGCAGATCTGACAATAAAGTTGACTTTGACTTGACTTTGACTTTTGACTTTGAAGACTCATTTACAAGTGAGATCTGCTTAGACAGACAAAAAGTAATGAAATTAGACACATTAGGAAATGGAGGCGAAAAATTCCTATTAAAATATTTCTTCAAGCCTGAGAATTTTTTTAAAATAATATTAAAAAACACCTCGCACAGATAAGCACATAATGACGTAGACATTCTGCAGAGCGGGGAGACACCGAGAACAATGAGCAATATTCATAGATACTCTCGAGTATATATATCAGTGGCGGTCTGTCAGGGCCTGCAAAGCCTTCTCTGAAGGCCTAAAATTATTTAAAATTTAAATTTAAAATTATTATTTTTTAATTTTTTATTATATTTTGTCCATGAATATGCATTAAATAATTCCAAATGGTCTGGTTGCTTCCTTTCATTGCTGCCCCCCCTGGTTGAGCTGCTTCCAGAGTGTATTTTCATATTTAAGCATTGAACCAATCACATTTCAGCCGCTATTTGTTGCTAGGGTCAAAGAAATCTGCCTGGAAGCCTTCTATGGCAGTTCTGCAAGCCCTGTGGCACTGTCCACCAAGCTGTTGCTTCAACCAATCAGATTCTGAGTTTGCGACACCTAATGTCTATGGGCACGCTCTGGGCACACCCAGAGCCTTCTCTGCAACTTTTACGTTTTCTGTACGTCGTACAGAAACGTCAGCGTATTCAACGCTTTGATTGGACAGTCAGAGTGTACAGCCAGAGCTAGCAAGCTGCATCTGTAGCGAGCTGCACGAGCAAAGATATTGTTGTGTTCATTTAATAGCTGGATGGATTTTGTGTACAAATAATCTGGATTTTTGGTGAGTAAAATGTTGCTATAGCCTATTCCTAAATGATATTGAAAATCAGCTGGATTTAAAAAAAGAGTTTCGCTGTGTCAAGCGTGTTGTGCATGTCTTTAAAATTTAACAAGATACACACCTTAAAAATATATTTGTTTGCTGACATTATTTACTACTTACCCCAACGAAAAACCCTGGCTAAATAAACAAGTCCGCACCTTGCTAGCAGCCAGGGACACTGCATTCAAGTCTGGAGATACAGAGGAGCTGAGAAAGAGCAGGAAAGAACTGGTTGATGGCATTAAGAAGGCCAAGGCCACGTATGCACAGAGGATTGAGGGACAGTTCACCTCACAAGACCCACGGAGCATGTGGAAGGGTATTAAATGCATAACAGATTACAAAGGCAAGAACAAACAATGCCCCAGGGACCCATCTCTGCCTGATGCCCTCAATAAGTTTTATGCACGTTTTGAAGATCCAAACAGACCAGCTAGCACCAGACTCACCTCATCACCAGATGAAGAGCATCTCAGAGTGACCGCAGCAGAAGTGAGAGGCAGTCTCAGAAGGATCAACCCTCATAAAGCAACCGGACCAGACAACATCCCAGGGAAAGTTCTGAAGGAATGTGCGGACCAGCTCTGTGAGGTGCTGGCTGACATCTTCACCACCTCACTTGCACTGGAGTCAGTTCCCACCTGCCTGAAGACCGCGACCATCATCCCAGTTCCAAAGAGCTCCACAGTGACTGGTCTGAATGACTATAGACCGGTGGCCCTCACCCCGATAGTCGCTAAATGTTTTGAGAAACTGGTCATGTCCCACATCAAGACAACCGTCAACATCAACGAGGACCCTCATCAATATGCATACCGCGAGAACCGATCAACAGAGGACGCCATCTCCTCTGTGGTCCACACTGCTCTCACCCACCTGGATCAGAAGGACTCATACGTGCGTCTGCTCTTTGTGGACTTCACATCTGCCTTCAACACCATGATCCCCCAAACTCTGATAGACAAACTATCCACACTTGGACTAAGCCCCTCCATTTGTAACTGGGTACTAGACTTCTTAACAAACAGACCACAGTCCGTGAAGATCCACAACTTCTCCTCCTCCACCATAACCCTCAGCACTGGCTCTCCCCAAGGATGTGTGCTGAGCCCTCTTCTGTTCACTCTGCTCACATATGATTGTACAGCCACACATCCAGGCTGTCATATTGTTAAGTTTGCAGATGATACAGCGGTGGTGGGATGCATCACAAACAATGATGAGTCCAGCTACAGACAGGAGGTGGAACACCTGGAGAGCTGGTGCAAAGAGAATAATCTTCACATGAATGTGAAGAAGACAAAGGAGATGATTGTGGACTTCAGAAGGAACAAACACACCCATGCCCCACTGAACATAGGTGGATCTGCGGTGGAGGTGGTCTCCAGCTACAAATACTTGGGTGTACACTTGAATGATAACCTCAGCTGGAGCAACAACACCACCAGCCTGATCAAGAAAGGTCATCAGAGACTCTACTTCCTCAGACGGCTGAGACGAGCTGGTCTGAGCAGCCCAGTCCTCACCTCCTTCTACAGGTGTGCAGTGGAGAGCATCCTGTGCTCCAGCATCAATGTGTGGCATGGAGGCTGCACAGTTGCAGAGAGGAAAGCTCTACAGAGAGTGGTGAAGGCTGCACAGAAGTCTGTTGGAGTCAGTCTCCCCACCATCACAGACATTTACACCTCCAGATGCAGAAAAAGAGCCACCTGCATCATGAAAGACCTCACTCACCCAGCACACTCACTCTTTGCCCCACTCCCCTCAGGACGGAGGTTGAGGAGCATCAAATGTAGAACCACTAGACTGAGGAACAGCTTCTACCCTGAGGCTGTTAGACTCATGAATAAATAAATAATAAGAATAAACACTGCAAAATATCACATCATGCTGATGCTGATCTGTTTTCTTGTTGCTGTGTTCATCTGTGACCATCTGCTCATAAAGACTCATGTTCGTGCTGCTGTTTATAATGATGTTTTTCTACTACATTAGGGCTTAGTGTATTACTAGTTGATGCTTCTCTTATGCCTCTTATCAACAGGTCCTGTTCGCGCTCGTTTGGGCTCGTTCGTAACTAGTTAACAACTAGTTATGGGGTGTACCCACAGGGTCCTGTTCACGTGAAACCGGTCCTATTTTGGTGCCTGCCTCACTGAGGTACAAAGGTCCAGTTCTCTAGGGTCCAGTTATGACATCAGCACAGTGTGGTCACTGATTGGTCAGGGGGCGTATTCCTAGGTCAGAGGGCGGAGATTCAGTCTTCTCCAGTAGGTGGCGTGTGCACCTGAACGTTGTTTGCAATCTGCCAAGAAGAAGAAGAAGAAGATTCGGTCTTCCAGGAAATGCAAACTGCCATGCAAGAACAACAAGTTGGAGGAGCACATTTTTGAGAATTAACACAGGCTAATAATTATGTCACAACCGTGGTCAAACGCGGAGGTTCAGGCTTTTCTGTATTTGCTGGCCGATGAAAATATTCAGAGGGAGCTGGATGGAGTGACGTGCAATGAAAAGATTTTTCAAGAGGTGTCTGCGCAGGTGAGTGTTTTCTAACTTTAAGCATATTTCCAGTGAGTCATGCAACTGTTTCTTAGCTTTTTTGGACTGCGGAAAGACCGTTTCAGAGACTGACTTCAGGCAACAGCCGAGAGGCTTTTAGGAAAAAAAAAAAAAAGATGGCGGAACGGCTCGTTTCTCTGAAATATAACAAGAAAATCACATAAACAATATTTGTTAGCTCGAAATTGTAGCAGAGGAGGTGTGTCTGAGTCTATCATTTGCTTAATAAATGCACTTTAATGGTCTAATTCGCCGAGTTGGCAGCTGTTTTCAAGGTTCGAAGCAGAGCAGAATGTGGAATATGGCAGGCCGTTTGAGTCGATAATAGCGAGTGAAGATTCTCAGTCATCCAGGACATGGTAAATTCTAAAAAGTGCAAGGAAGGAAAAAAATAGTCTAAAGCATAGTATAATAAATAAAGTCCAGTTGTTTTTGTCTTGAACTTTTTTGAATTTATCATTATAGCCACGTTTTCATATTACGTGATACAACCGCCAACTTCATGCCATACATGTTACTTCTGTTTTTGTTTTTGGTTTGATTTGGTTCAGTCAGAATAAATGGAAACGGTCATATCTCAGTCCAAAAATGGTTTATAAATATGGGGAAAAATCCATAAATTTGTCACTTAGGCCTATAGGCCTGTATTAATGTGTAATGTGATTTATTTCAGGTTAATCAGTCAGTTCCTGTGTAAAGATCCTCTAGCCGTGGGTGTCCTTGGAGAAGGATGGGACAAGTCACTGCACTGTAAAGCAAGTATGCCATGACAGAAACACTCCAAACTTTGAAAATTACAGATAAAAGCAAAGGACAATGATGTTTAGAGGAGATTATAACAATAATTTTGTGTTGTTTGCCAGATGGGGCAGTGAAAACAGCCAGACAGACATATGAAGCCATCGCTGAACTGCTGCATCAGGATCTGATCTTGTGACTCCAGACTACACATCAACTGCAGCCGAACAGACCTCAGAGCTTCTCCTGATGCTCTGCTCTCCTGCACCTTGTCCACATTGTGCCAAAGATGTCCTCGGTGCCTCAGTAAAAAAAAAAAACAGTCCTGCATTGACAACACAAACAGGTCCTATGAACTCAGCAGATGTCATACAAGCTCAGTTTGTGACGGAGCAGGGGTACTGTGACTTCATGGTGTTTTTCATTCAACCTTTATTTAGTCAGGTAAATCTCATTGAGCCTCGTGGACTCTTTTACAAAAGCGACCTGCTACAAACTAAAGAACTTTAGTTCTGGGTCAGATGACTTTATTCACAGAGGATTGTGTCTGATGGTGAGTTCTTTACAGAAGCAGTGAAAAATGTAGAAATGTTCTACAGGTCAGCATTTTTACCTGAGCTATTGGCCAAATTTTACTTTTAATTATTGTTACATGTTTTGGAACAACAGGTTAAGATTCCAGTGATGATATTTTAAGTTCATATTTCATACATAACTGCAGATTTAGTAATATGTTTTTCTGTTTCTACAAATAACACCAATCTTTCATTTTTTTAAACTGTTACAATTTTATTGACATGTAACATTTACAGTATTTAAATAAAGTTGCTTTGATATTTTGATTGGAATTGATTGATTACATATTGTTAAGTTTATATTACAAATGTTTTAGTTTGGAACACACTTGTTGATCAACTGGGACAATGGAGCGGCGCAGATTTTTTAGGATGCATGCCACTTTCAGTTTTGTCCAAAGTAGTGTACTCCACCATCATCAATGTGTGTATATATAAATATATATGTATATATATATATATATATATATATATATATATATATATATATATATATATATATATATATATATATATATATATATATATATATATATATATATATGTATATATGTGTATATGTATGTACTGTATATATAAATATATATGTATGTACAGTATATATTATGTATGTATGTGTACATATATGTGTATATATACACACATATGTATGTATATATATAAACACGTGTGTGTGTTATATATATATATACTCACGCATATGTTTGTATGTGTACACATGTATGTATATACAATATATATACATATATGTGTATATATACACACACACATATATATATATATATATATATATATATATATATACATATATATATATATATATATATATATATATATATATATATATATATATATATATATATATATATATATACTGTATATGAACATTTGTCTGTGGCTGAAAAAGCCACAGACAAAGCAGAATGTTCAAAAAAGAAACAAGCTCATCCACTTTGGTTGTGTGTTCTTTTCCAGCTCTTCTTCTAATGTGTGTGTTAGTGGTTAATAAAGAGCTTAATGTATCACTAGCGCCACCAGCTGGTTAGAAGCGTTGATATTAATGATCCACCCACTGCAGGAGAATTACCCGCCCACTGCAGGAGAACTTCACGCCCACTAAAGGGGTCCTAAGCGTGCAGTGGGTACAGAAATAAACCGGTCCCATAGGAACTGGCCCAAACTAGCCACAATGGGACCTTACAGGAACCAGACCTGTGGATAAGAGGCACTAGTTAATCCTAGGTGTTATCACTGTTTTTCTCTTGCATTTGTTGCTGGATGTAACTGGGACCCCGTGTACATAATCTCGTTTTCATCACATGTACCACATGCGGTGCAAATGACAATAAAGACTCTCTGACTCTGACTCTGACTAGTAAAAGTGTGTTTGAGCTGAACTTTTCTTTTAAAAATTAACGTAATTGTCAAATAGCTGATAGGTTCGCTTTGACCGATCTTCACGTGCGCGTGCGTGTGTGGGCTGCTAAAACCTTCATCTGTTTAAAATTTAATAAGATTAACACTTAAAAATATATATTTGTTTGCTGAAAATTATAGCAAAGATGTGTCTGAGCTGAACTTTTCTTTAATAAATGAATATGTTCAAATCCGTTGGATTTAAATCATTTTGCTTGTCGGGTCTTCCAATCGTGTGCGCACATGCTGCAACAACCTTCATCTCTTTAAAATGTAACAAGATTAACACCAAAAAATATTTATCTATTTATTTATTTATTAAAGGGGGACCGTAGGGTGTGTTCCAACTATAGAGGGATCACACTCTTAAGCCTCCCTGGTAAGGTCTATTCAGGGGTTCTGGAGAGGAGGGTCCGTCGGATAGTCGAACCTCGGATTCAGGAGGAGCAGTGTGGTTTTCGTCCTGGTCGTGGAACACTAGACCAGCTCTACACCCTCAACAGGGTCCTGGAGGGTGCGTGGGAGTTTGCCCAACCAGTTTACATGTGCTTTGTAGACTTGGAAAAGGCATTCGACCGCGTCCCTCGGGGGGTTCTGTGGGGGGTACTCCGGGAGTATGGGGTACCAGGCCCATTGATATGGGCTGTTAGGTCCCTGTACGACCGGTGTCAGAGCTTGGTCCGCATTGCCGGCAGTAAGTCAGGCTCGTTTCCGGTGAGAGTTGGACTCCGCCAAGGTTGCCCTTTGTCACCGATTCTGTTTATAACTTTTATGGACAGAATTTCTAGGCGCAGCCAAGGTGTTGAGAGGATCCGTTTTGGTGGCCTTAGAATCGCTTCTCTGTTTTTTGCAGATGATGTGGTCCTATTGGCTTCATCAGCTCGTGATCTACAGCTTTCGCTGGAGCGGTTTGCAGCTGAATGTGATGCGGCCGGGATGAGGATCAGTTCCTCCAAATCCGAGGCCATGGTCTTGAGCCGGAAAAGGGTAGCATGCCCTCTCCGGGTCGGGGAGGAGGTCCTGCCCCAAGTGGAGGAGTTTAAGTATCTCGGGATCTTGTTCACGAATGAGGGAAAACTGGAGCGTGAGATCGATAGGCGGATAGGTGCAGCGTCCGCAGTGAAGCGGGCGCTGTACCGGTCTGTCGTGGTGAAGAGAGAGCTGAGTCAAAAGGCAAAGCTCTCAATTTACCGATCGATCTACGTTCCCACCCTCATCTATGGTCATGAGCTTTGGGTTATGACCGAAAGAACAAGATCTCGGATACAAGCGGCTGAAATGAGTTTTCTCCGCAGGGTGGCTGGACTCTCCCTTAGAGATAGGGTGAGAAGCTCAGTCATCCGGGAGGGACTCGGAGTAGAGCCGCTGCTTCTCCACATCGAGAGGAGCCAGTTGAGGTGGCTCGGGCATCTGGTTAGGATGCCTCCTGGACGCCTCCCTGGTGAGGTGTTCCGGGCATGTCCCACCGGGAGGAGACCCAGAGGAAGACCCAGGATACGCTGGAGGGACTATGTTTCTCGGCTGGCCTGGGAACGCCTTGGGATTCCCCCAGAGGAGCTGCTCCAAGTGGCTGGGGAGAGGGAAGTCTGGGCCTCCCTACTTAGGCTGCTACCCCCGCGACCCAACCCCGGATAAGCGGACGAAAATGGATGGATGGATGGATGGATGGATATTTATTTATTTTTATTCAAACTCGTTGAATTCTTCATCCTCTGCGTCGCTGGTGAAGAGTTCTGTCAACTCCTGAGCAGGTAACAGGTGCAGCGCTCAGAGCAGCTGCGTCTATATTTATAGACTCCAGCAAACAAACATCTGGCCTTCCTGAACCAGACAGATGGATTCTTTACTGACTGAGGTCCAAGCTTTATCCTTCCATCCATCCATCTGTCCGTCCGTCCGTCCATCCATCCGAGGACCTGCTGCACGTCACGTGCATCTGTCCTGTAGCTGTGAAGCTGTTGCTCTCTGTCCATCACGGTGCAGAGCTGCTTTGAAGCTTGGTCAAGCGTTCCAGGATGATGCAGGAATGGAGTTAAACACTTTAATTTTATCTTTAAACTACAGCATGATGTGCGCGCACACGCTGTCCATCCAGCAGGATTTTTTTCTGCTCTAAACTCCCAAGATGGCCGCGCTCAGACCAGCTGCAGCTTCACGGGCTCCTGGTTCATCCCTGGTTTTTAGTAATTTTAATAGTGTTTTTGTACCTGACTCTGCGTGTTTTTTGCGGGTGAATTATAGCCGAACTAAACTGTTAAGAATCGGAACGGATTTACCACAGGGCACAGCTGATATCAGCAACGAACTCAAATCAGAGCTCGGCAGAATGGAGCTCTTAAGGACATCTTTCTGGAAGCAGATGCGCTCCGGTTCACGCTCCAGGGGAAAGAAAAGGAAGCGGTGCTCCCGAGGTCAGAAGCGGGGCTGCCGAGCAGGAATTATGACGAGACTGCGGGCAGACGCTAAAACCGGGAGACCCCCGATGCCGGCTCTTTTTCTGTCTAACGTCCGCTCGCTGGACAACAAAATGGATCTGCTCCGTCTGAGAGTAACAGCGTCGGAGGAAATGAGGAGGTGCTCTGTGCTCTGCCTGACAGAAACGTGGATCTCTAAGGATACACCGGACTCTGTTTATGAGCTGGATGACAGACTCTTTTTCAGAACAGACCGGTGCACCGAGACTACGGGAAAAACACGAGGCGGCGGTGTTTGTATTTACGTGCACAAAGATTGGTGCTCAAACTGTGCTGTGATCAAAAGGCTTTGCTCAGCTGCTGTGGAGTTGATCACAGTAAGGTGCCGTCCTCATTATCTACCCCGTGACTACTCAGTGATCCTTATCACTGTTATTTACATAGCGCCTGATGCTAATGCTAATGACGCCCAGGGAGAAATTCATGACTTACTCACCTCGCTGCAGTGTAAATATCCAGAGGGGCTCTTCATTGTTTCTGGTGACTTCAATCACGTAGATTTACAGGTCTCCCTCCCAACCTTCAATCAGCACGTTTCCACAGCAACGAGAGGAAATAAAATGCTTGACCAAGTCTACACGAATGTGAAGGGGGCGTACACGGCGAAGCCACGCCCACCGCTCGGGGCTTCTGACCACACCTCTTTGATCTTGGTCCCAGGACAGCTTCCCCTGCTCAGACGCTTTAAGCCGGAACAAAGAGAGATAAAAGTTTGGCTTCAAGGTAGCACCCCCATGCTGAGAGACTGTTTTGAAAATACAAACTGGTCTGTCTTCAGGGAGGCAGCTACTGATGGGAGCTCAGTGGATCTGGAACTTTATGCTTCCTCAGTTCTGGGTTATATTAGCACATGCTCTGAAAATGTATCCATAAAAAAATATGTTAAATCTTACCCCAACAAAAAACCCTGGTTAAATAAAGAAGTCCACACCCTGCTGGCAGCCAGGAACACTGCCTTCAAGTCTGGAAACACAGAGGAACTGAGAAAGAGCAGGAAAGATCTGGTTGCTGGCATTAAGAAGGCCAAGGCCGAATATGCACAGAGGATCGAGGGACAGTTCACCTCACAAGACCCACGGAGCATGTGGAAGGGCATCAAATGCATAACAGATTACAAAGGCAAGAGCAAACAATGCCCCAAGGACCCATCTCTGCCTGATGCCCTCAATAAGTTTTATGCACGTTTTGAAGACCCAAACAGACCAGCTAGCACCAGACTCACCTCATCACCAGATGAAGAGCATCTCAGAGTGACCGCAGCAGAAGTGAGAGGCAGTCTCAGAAGGATCAACCCTCATAAAGCAACCGGACCAGACAACATCCCAGGGAAAGTTCTGAAGGAATGTGCGGACCAGCTCTGTGAGGTGCTGGCTGACATCTTCACCACCTCACTTGCACTGGAGTCAGTTCCCACCTGCCTGAAGACCGCCACCATCATCCCAGTTCCAAAGAGCTCCACAGTGACTGGTCTGAATGACTATAGACCGGTGGCCCTCACCCCGATAGTCGCTAAATGTTTTGAGAAACTGGTCATGTCCCACATCAAGACAACCGTCAACATCAACGAGGATCCTCATCAGTATGCATACCGCGAGAACCGATCAACAGAGGACGCCATCTCCTCTGTGGTCCACACTGCTCTCACCCACCTGGATCAGAAGGACTCATACGTGCGCATGCTCTTTGTGGACTTCACATCTGCCTTCAACACCATGATCCCCCAAACTCTGATAGACAAACTATCCACACTTGGACTAAGCCCCTCCGTTTGTAACTGGGTACTAGACTTCTTAACAAACAGACCACAGTCCGTGAAGATCCACAACTTCTCCTCCTCCACCATTACCCTCAGCACTGGCTCTCCTCAAGGATGTGTGCTGAGCCCTCTTCTGTTCACTCTGCTCACATATGATTGTACAGCCACACATCCAGGCTGTCATATTGTTAAGTTTGCAGATGATACAGCGGTGGTGGGATGCATCACAAACAATGATGAGTCCAGCTACAGACAGGAGGTGGAACACCTGGAGAGCTGGTGCAAAGAGAATAACCTTCACATGAATGTGAAGAAGACAAAGGAGATGATTGTGGACTTCAGAAGGAACAAACACACCCACGCCCCACTGAACATAAGTGGATCTGCAGTGGAAGTGGTCTCCAGCTACAAATACTTGGGTGTACACTTGAATGATAACCTCAGCTGGAGCAACAACACCACCAGCCTGATCAAGAAAGGTCATCAGAGACTCTACTTCCTCAGACGGCTGAGACGAGCTGGTCTGAGCAGCCCAGTCCTCACCTCCTTCTACAGGTGTGCAGTGGAGAGCATCCTGTGCTCCAGCATCAACGTGTGGCATGGAGGCTGCACAGTTGCAGAGAGGAAAGCTCTACAGAGAGTGGTGAAGGCTGCACAGAAGTCTGTTGGAGTCAGTCTCCCCACCATCACAGACATTTACACCTCCAGATGCAGGAAAAGAGCCACCTGCATCATGAAAGACCTCACTCACCCAGCACACTCACTCTTTGCCCCACTCCCCTCAGGACGGAGGTTGAGGAGCATCAAATGTAGAACCACTAGACTGAGGAACAGCTTCTACCCTGAGGCTGTTAGACTCCTGAATAAATAAATAATGAGAATAAACACTGAAAAATATCACATCATGCTGATGCTGATGTAATGGATTAATGCCGTAAACGGCCACCAAATGTAAGAAATAATGCGCTAGTAAGGTATTTAAACACTTACTGAGCCACCATTATTGTAGATGCGCAGTTTAGCAGACTTTAATCTTGCACAAACTGCCACCAAATGCGCGAGTTCTTCCTTTTTCCGATACTAAATTGTTTTTACTGTGATTAGACAAGAATGTAATTTCACAAGAGGCTCAACTTATATTGGTCTACCAGAAAATAGACCTTTTATTGAAACTATCACAAGAATTACATTAAACATTTGTATCGATATTAGCTCTGATTTAATAACTACGTTGACAAGAATTCAAATTAAAACAAACAGACAATTAGGAACTTTCTGTTGGCACATTACTTGACAGATTAATAGCTTATGAAAAATAAGAAATAGGAGGAAGGAGTACTGGAAGCTAAGTTAAGCTAAAGTTGGTTACTTTGAACCAGACTGGGTGACACCTTTTTCCCACACGAGCAGACTGCTGGGCTCCCGCACGTTCAACCACACCACGGCTCGTTACCTGTTGAAGGTTCGTCTCTTGGAGACAAGAGTGGAGAAGTTTGTGGACACACACGTGGATGGGTTTGTCCAGTGGCCGTCCAGTTGAAACTTCAGCGTGAGTGTGCTGATCCACGATACGAGGAACTCGCCTCCCTCGGCAGGAAACAACGGTCAAGCGCACAGACTGATTTTCAAAATAAAACTTTAGAAAACAAATTCTTCCAGAAGGTGAGTGAATGGATCAAAGTAAGGCTTTACTATGATTCCAGCTGAGACGTGGGTCGTTGGCACATGACCGGGCCGTCTCCAGCTTTTCCCAGAGGAGAGAAAACCAGTTGGCATTTAGTTCTCTTCACCCGTGCGTGTGGTCCCTCATGACCACAGGGGGGTGATGTTAGGCCATGCCCATGTCAAGGACAAAGATTTCAATAACCCCACAAACGACAAAGATCTCGCAAACTCACAGACTTCATGGGAAAACAAGGTCGTCCAAGCACAGGATAGTAAATAAACTAAACAGTTTAAACTATTCTAGTTGCGAAAAGAAACCGTTCCAACTAGAACTTAGAAACGCTAAGCATAAAACCCACAACAAAAACTAACCTTAACAACCGTTTAAATCTGCAGGATTTAATTGACATCGGTTATAAAGCTAAGAACTGTTTTTCTTGTGTGTGACGTTGGAGTCTGACGACCAGAGTGAGTTTGTTGTAGTGAAACGTTGTTTTTAGTTGCTTGATTGCTACTTTTGTGTTATTGAAGTTGTTATTGTTTTCTGAACACTCCCAGCCAATAGAGGTTTTGATTGTTGATAAGTTGAAGACTTAAATGGATTTTAACTATGCCAACATGCTGTTCATTTTGTTAAAGATCTCAATCTTTGAAAAGTCATTGTAGATTAATACTACTTAAGGTACTATAATCTACACTGATCTCCCAATCATTTAGATAGAACCGATTCGATCGTTTCTATTCTAGATCTATTCATTTTGATGAGTCTCGCCATAGACTTCAAAATTTATAGGGAATACCAAATCTTGCGTCGTTCGTCTAAAAGACAACAGACATTTAGACCAAACTAGTTTCATTTTTTTTTCTCCAAAAAACTAACCCAGTATGCCGGAAGTGCCCTTTAAGAAGGGGGTGTGACTTAGTCACATACTTCCTGCTGATTGGTTGTCGCACCCCTAGAGAGGGTGTGACTTTGCAAGTGAGTGAGTTTGAGTGACAGATGATAGGGTAGACAATACACAGAACACAACGTCAGAGTATGCAGGTGCATGTGAACAAGTCAGTACTTTGTTTTGAGAACAGATTCATTGTTTTTAGAAAGGACGGGAGACCGAAAGCAAGCTATGTCTAGCACTTTTCCTTCGAAACAAAAACAGTTCAAACAAATACGAAGGATTGTTCATTCAACCTTAGACACTTATTCTGCATAGAGCAGACGGTTCAAAGCACGATCATTCTGAGATGTTCTCTTAACTTTGTCATATTTAAAATATACCAGCTTTAGTAAAATCATCATTGAAATGACAAAAATACTGTTTGATCAATTCTGAATTAACACACATTAAAGAGAAAGTTCAATCTGATTAATTAGTGTCCATTAATTCATAATAATTGTTAACCAATATAAGTGTCCAATCGTCTCCTTGAGGGCTTCAAGAAGGTGTAACACTTAGAGTTCCAGAGAGGTGTACTTGAAGGTCAAGCCTAAAATATCAGAGGCTAGGTGTATCACTACACTGATCTGTTTTCTTGTTGCTGTGTTTATTTGTGACCATCTGCTCATACAGACTCATGTTCGTGCTGCTGTTTATAATGATGTTTTTCTACTACATTAGGGCTTAGTGTATTACTAGTTGATGTTTTTCTTAGTTAATCCTAGATGTTATTACTGTTTTTCTCTTGCATTTGTTGTTGGATGTAACTGGGACCCTGTGTACATAATCTCGTTTTCATCACATGTACTACATGCGGTGCAAATGACAATAAAGA
>JBBPBX010088520.1:0-14478 GCA_038048925.1 Garcialebias charrua
AACAAGATTGAGTCAGGTCCTCTGGACGGATTCTTCTTCGTTGAAATGTTTGGTATTTTATCCAAAAGAGCAGTCTGAGGAGCTGTAAGCATTTTTATAAGCAGCACCTTCTCATGCTGGATCAACCAGTTTGCTGGTGACAGCCAAAACTAGTTGTTCACATGCAAACGGAAGACCATCAGCCTAACGATCAATTGTTAGTGCCCTGGTGGCCACTTGCTATTCACAGAGGGCTGAGTGATACTTGCAATAACAGCATTTTAAGAGTTTACGATGAATGGGTTCTCTTCATAAAGATGGCGTCCTTCACTTCTCTCTCAAACCAACCTTCCTCTCTATCCAGGATGTGAACATAGCCATCCCTGAATGAGTGACGACAGGCTTTCAGATGAGTGTAAACTTGAGTTCTGGCCTTATGATGTTGATCTTCTATGCTGGTCCATCCTTCTGGCCAGTGGCTGTTTAGTTTCCACGATGTAAGACTGATCACAGCCCTCCTGACACTGAACAGCATACACAAATTACTTTGTTTGTGCCGGGGGACTGGATCTTTGGGATGAACCAGTCTTTGTCGTAATGTATTTTGGGATTTAAAAGCTACCGTCATGGTTAAAAAATAAAACGTCAATTTCTCTGAAACTCCTGCAACATACGGAATGACCTCTGGTCTGGGTTCCTCCTTTTCACCTGATGGCTGGCTGGAGTCCTGTTTGGGTTTCTCCTCTGCTTTCAGGAAGGCCCAGTTAGGACATCCACATTGTTCCTAGCCTTCTCCTTCTGCCTGGCTCCTGAGTTAGTGGGGACGCTGTCCGCTCTGTGGTACAGAGTCCTGATGACTCCCAACATGCTCCAGAGGGTGATGGGAGTCAAGCCATAAGTACTGACCTGTGTGGGTGGTTGGTATATATTTATCCACAGAGTTGATGTGATCAGTGAAATGTTGGACTTCCTTCCCAGAGGACTGACTCAACCTTGTTAGACGCACAAGCAAGCATTCTCTGGCTTGTTGTAGGCTAATAAATTATATTTAATGCTAAGAAACTTAACTAAACCTTTTAAATTATTTTATATCTGATCATGCCCCGTACGACCCGTAAAGGAAGAAGTAGGTTAAGATGAGGGATGGCTTGATGGATGATATCTGATCATGGTAATAATCTATGAGATGTGTAAGTAAAGCAATTACATTCTGAATAAAGTACATCTTTAATCAATAAAACATACATGATTGACAGTTTTATAGAGTACAGTGGATGATAGAAACATTTTAAATAACCATGTTTTTTACCTGTTTTGACGTGTAAACAAGTAATTACAATCTATATAGAAGCAATGTCAGCAGCTTTTTTGCAAGTGTGTCTGAAATTTAAAAAGCAGCATAACTATCTATAACCTTGAAACCTCCAAATTTTTATACAGCTCATTTGTATTTGAGGCCAAAAGAAAATAACATGTGTGTATTAAGCCGTCAGAGTCTATTACTTCAGTCAGTCTGAACTTTGCAGTGATGCTCACCTGTTTGACCCAAGGTCTGATGTCATAAGTGAGCCTCAGCTCTCTGGCTGCTTTCTCATTGCAGCCAAGAGTCTGGCCAACCTGATGGTCTGAGAAGCCATGCTGCTTGGCTTTCAAAAGCAGTTCCTTGGGTACTGTATCGCTGTGTGAAAAGACAAGAAATAAAATAATTATCACAGCTGTAACCAGTCAAAACTGCATATCATCTGCACAGCTGGAAGCTAATTGGATATATTCCAAATCTGAATCAGCAGACGGGTCAACAAAGTCGAATCCCTGTTCCTTTTAAACTATTTTTGTTGAATTTAATTTAAAAACATTGTCTAGAAATGTTACAACATACATTTTCTTTACTGTAACAAACTAAAACAGCATCTCACACAAGCCATGAAGATATTTAGGCCTCACGTGTATTGTATGGAATAATAGGGGCTTTGTTTTATTTGTCTGCTTGTTGTGTGTGTGAAGTAAAACAAGTCAGTTTATTAGACATTTTTCCTCCCTGGTTTCTCTAACATTCTCGTGTATTTTCAAGTCCATTGAACTATAAGGGTGAATCCAGTGAACGGTTCATTTACTCAGTGGTGTGGACAGCAGGGAACATTTCACTGTAGAGCGATCAATACCAAATTGACCAAGACGATACAAAGTTGTAAGAAAACCAAGCTGTCAGGAGCAGCTGTTTGAAAGCCATTTTCAGCAAGTGGGCATAAAAATAGCAGTGGACATATATCTAGGAATCAAGATGAAACTTTAAAATTGAAAAGATTATATTTTTTGTGAAATTCAAGTAACCATGAAAACATCAGTTAAATGGTAATGCACAAATCAGCCTTGTGCATACACCTATTTTGCACGCCTCTAAAGATTAAAGTCAGACTTTGATGATTAAATCAAAGCTATCAACGATTTATCATAGATTGAAAATAAAAATGTGCATTGCTTTTAAAGACAAACTTTGTATAGATTATATAAACAATACTGTAAACTGTTTTATTGTATCCGAGGCAGCATTTAGGTTTGTTTGATAAAGATAAACTGATTGGTTGGTTGACAAATTTTAATCAGACGACATTGGCCACTTTAAAAGATTCTGCAATTGACAATACATGTACATACTTAATCACTTACCGAATAGGAAAATGAAGATGGAGCAGCAGCTGCCACAACCAGCTTACTGCAGCTCATACTTTAAACAAGAACGCGCTTCACACCAGTTGAATTATTGTTTAGGGTCAATTTGACCATCTCATTTGGAGCCTAGTTTTTTGCATGTTCTACAGAAAACCAGCATGGTCCAGTTCAGAAGTTAAATGCAGCCTTTGATGCTCTAAAGCCCCCAGTATACTGTTCTTTGTGCCCAGCGCCGCTGGACTGGCGTGAGCTGCGCGCAGGCAGTTCATATTATACTCTGTGCAAGCGCAGCTCTCTGGAGTGCAGGCTACAGGACAAATTGAGGTCGCTGATTGGTCATTTGCTGACACGCGAGGCAGTTTATCAACGCGCGCGTGTAGGCGTAGTAAAATTGGAGCTTGGCGCATTCACGCCCACGATCAAAGGGTTTTGCCGCGGCGCTCCCACGGCGCCGAGCGGCGTGAGGCAAAAGAAACCGGTATATTGGGGCCTTAACTGAGCTTTCGCTTGTAAACTGTCTGCTGTAAAACAGGTTTGTTACATTTGTCAGTGTGGTAGTTGCAACATTATCAAAAACCCTTTCTTTACGTTACCAAAACAAAGTATTTTTTGTACTATAGTCAATTCATATTCAGTGCATTTACAGTACATTTAGTACACATTACAGTGAGGATCACTGAGATCTACTGAGCAATAGAGCTTTAAGTCTATGTGCACCAAGCTCTATACTCCCTGCATCGTGAGCAGTGGAGTCTACAACAATCCTCTGTGTGTTTGGGTGTTGCAGTGGTTGCTCACTGAACAGCTAGACATTAAAGATTAAATAGCGGCGTCATAAGAAAGCAGGAGGTCACCTGTGGCTGAGCCATCATAATTCACCATGACTTTGACTTGAGCCATCCAGGGAAGAGCCGGAGGGCAAGAGAGTGAAAAAGAGACAAAGACAGCCAAGAAAAAAATAAAGCCTTTCAGAGGAAAAACAAAATGTACAGGAACCAGTGCTTATAAGATTCCCTTGTTTCTGATCAGTGTTTTCCCAGTAAATAATATCCTGATTTATTTTGGTTTAAATATATTTTCATAAGTTAAAATTTTCTCAGTCACCATTTCAACCTTTTTAATGAGTCAAAGACACATAAGAACAATCAGGAAATTCAGGCAGGTGTGCAGTCTTTGTCAGGATTTTTTGTAAACGTGGGTTCCATATGCAGAGCTTACAACAACTGCAGGAAGAAATGCTAATGACCCAATCATAAAAGTTCAATTTGAATAGTTTAATAAAATAGTCACGGTTATTCAACCCCCCCTCCCCCCCCACACACACACACAAACACCCCCACACACACCTTGTAGCAACAGCAAGCTCATTGTAGCAATTTAAAAGCATTGTTTATGTCAATGCTGATAGTTTCTGCATTCCAAATCCTCACATTTTTTAGAAGCCTTGTATTAATTTCATATTTAACAAGATTTACTTCTCTTATTTGATTGATTTGAAATGTATCCTGTTCTAACAGTTTAGTTGTGGGAAACGCTAAAGAAGTTGGTGAAAATTCACACATGCCAGTTACCAAAAAAAGCCAAAATATAAAAACTGCATCCGCGCTACGGGCCACTTTCAGCTGATACATTAACTCAAATCAGATATCCAATATCTTTTCTTGGTTGCAGGTTCATCAACAAGAGTTTGACCCGTCTCATTTGACATTCTGTTGCTCTTTCCACATCAGAATCAATAATGACAGAATGATCCAGCCGTCTTTCTGGCTTCAACGTTAACTAGCTGGTAAGAAAAGTCTGTACTAAATGATGTATTTATCAGTTGGGTTTCTTTTTTAAAGAAAAAAATAGAAGAGATACAATATTTTGCATCATCTTGGGAGAACAGATTTAGTCTGTGACTCTTGAGTTTGACATATGTGACAGAAGGATGATTCAAAAGTGGCAACATTGTTTCTTTAAGGTTACCATCTGTGTTCATATGCATTACCTTTTGTAGTTTCTGATGTTTTGTTCCAGTTGTGTTATCCTGTGAAGCTTGTGAAGGAACCACTTATCTATGGCCGTCAGCTGATGGATCTGATCAACACTCATACCATTATGCAGAGCCTAACAGAAAAATAATGGAGGCTGAGCATCACCATCACTTTTTTTATCATTCATTCATTTGAAAGATGCAATTTAACAGATTTCACAATGGCAAACATCCAGTGATCATACAAAAACCACAGGGCAGTAACCGTGAAGCCTATATGGTTTCATCAATTCCTTCTTCAAGGAATACAGTACTTCAGGTAAAATCTATTACAGGAGCAATTTTTCATTGTGGCATTTCATTAAAAAGCTGTTTAAATAAGCCTATGTCATCAACCTGTAATATAGCGAAAGTTTACACTGACAGCAGCCTTTTTTAACTGGCTTTAAATTAGATGTCAGACATGCAAAATCATCAAATACTATTATTTATACTACCGGTAGTAGATTTTGACAAACAGTGTGACAGCTAAATTAAACAATGCAATACAGTATTTGACAAAGAAATGTGCTTATTCTGTTGCTTTTAAGTATTAAATCTAAAATAATGGCAACTTTTATAATTATTTTACCTTCATTATGTGGTATTTTGTTAGCATAACACAGTTAGTACTAATGCACAAAAACCTGTAAATCAAGCCTAGAGTCCAGGCTGTTGTATATTAGTATGATTTGCCTGCAGCAAAACCTAAACACGGGAGCAAACAGTAGGTAGGATAGATTTGAGTGATAATGACTGTGCTTGACCACCTTGAAGCATGTTTGAAGATAAAGATTAATAATCCCTAGTGCTGCATTGCTATCACTGATGCACCACTGCATTCTAAAGAAAATACATCTCCACTATCATGACAAACCTGGAGGTTTTGACAGTGACATGACCTTATTTTGGTTATTTATAGCTGATGATAAAAGAACGAAGCACTGCACATATTCATCACTTTGCAATAGCTCAAGAAATATTGTTCTATTTTAATAATAAAGACTGATCATGTAAGTCAAGTAGTCTCTTATTCCTTTGACACTGAAACAATATAAACTAACTGAGGTGCACAAACAGTTTCAGAGATAATGCAGTTTTGATTCATCTTTGTGACATACTTGAGAAAGAAAAAGTCAGGTAAATAATAAAACTGATGATTTTACAAGTGCTTTGAATTCAGAATCATCTATTCAAAGCTTTCAAAGATGAGTTTTTTCGCAAAATGATTCATTCAATGCTTCTCATGCATGAGGGCAAAGAAAACTTTTCATTTTCATTAACACTTCAAAATGTGGTTTTAATGAGCAGCGGTAGTCAGTGCCATTCATTATTAATGTTTTTTTTTACTGCACCTTGGCAATTGAGAAAACGCGGGTGCTGGAGGGCACAGCCAGCTCCTGTTGCAGGTTCTGGGTGTTGCCCCAGGCCTTCTTGAGTGGCAGCCGGGGAACAAAGCCATCCACAGATGGATGACACATCCTCAAGGCCTTCTGCATGCTCTCCTCAAACGTCCGGCCTACTGCCATCACCTGAATCCAAAGACGGAGGGAGATTTAGTGAGTGAGTGAGAGCAGGAGTGAATATTTGTTCATATGGATCTGTCCCACCTCTCCAACACTCTTCATGGCACTGCCTATTTCCAGGGACATGCCCTGGAAACGGTCAAGGTCCCAACGAGGAATCTTGGTTACAATGTAGTCTAAACTTGGCTCAAAGCAGGCAGATGTCTTCTCCGATACCGCATTTTTGATGTCTGGCAAGGGGATTCCTAAAGCTAACTTAGCCGCAACAAAAGCCAATGGGTACCTGTGAGATAAGAACAGTGAGGAGACCAAAATCAACCAATGGTGAGCCTATTTGTTTTTTTTCCTGAATACAGTAGTCCCTTGTTTATCACCGGGGATCAGTACCCTGAAGCCCTGCGATAAGTGAAAAACCATGAAGTAGGAATAGGACCACAAGTAGTAAGTAGTACGGTAGTTTATTTTAGTGTGTGTATATATATATATATATANTAGGCGTTTTAAACCCTTCCCACACTTGCAATATTCTAAACAATGTTTCTAAACTCTAAACCAGGGGTCACCAACGTGGTGCCCGCGGGCACCCGGGTGCCCCCAAGGACCATTTGAGGTGCCCCCGGACCTGTTCTAAAAATAGCACAACTCACTACTAAGCTGCATTTAAAATTTCATTTTATTCAGTTGTTATTCTTTTTTTGTATTTATATATATTTTAAAATGTCTATCTTAAAAATATGTTCTTAAAAATATGTTTATTATACATTTTTTTCAATTCACGCTTTGTTATTTCCGAAGAGTTTATCAAACTGGTGCCCTTTGTATGACTCCGTACCCACGAAGTAGCTCTCAGTTTCGAAAGGGTTGGTGACCCCTGCTCTAAACGCTCTAAGAGCACACACAGCATGTCATGATTTCAGCTCTCTGCCACCGCTGCACTCTGCGCACTCGGCCACGCCCACTTCTCCACTGCAGAACGTAGATCGACAGAGGAGGAAGGAGGAGCTGCAGGAGGAAGTTTCACAGTGTGGGCTGCACACAGGTGCAGCAGGTGCTAAACAATTTTAAATAATTAATTTTAAATAAAATAAATTCCATGCCAATCATGCGGCTCATCCATTGTGTGTCATCATGTCCAATCTTATTTTGAAAAACCGAGATAGAGTGAGTCTGCGAAAAATGAATGGCGAAGTAGCAAGGGACTACTGTACATTTATAAACATTTACATGTGTCAATATTTTTGCTTCATGACAATATAAAAAAGATATACAGTAAATGCAAAAACTTACATAATTTTGAATTATATTGAAGTGGTGATTTAAAGTGTTTTGAACATTTATTTTACATATTTTATATAAGTTGTAGGTTTAACAGAAGTAGGCTTTACGAAAACATGGTCAGGGAAAGGTAATAGTAAAAAATTACTTTATTTTATCATTTTGTTTTTCTTTAATAGACTTAAAGAACCAAAAAGATTCTCAAAAGGTGTCCAAAAGGAACTCCGGTCAAATAAAACAAATAGACCCTGCTGGCCATCAATGAAAATGTTGTGCAAGGTCTCTATGGCTTGAAAATCATTGTCCCCAGAGTGAAATCTTGCTCTGCTGCAGGGATACGATTTTATAGGCAGGACCAAATAAAACCGGTCAGATTTCCGAATGTGGTAATACATGCTGACACATTTCAGTCATTGAGAGAACTCAAGTACTCAAAGGGGATGCATTTAAATGTCATACAATAGTCTAGTAAATCCCAGACTTGAATCCAACAGAGAAACTTGGTTATGACTTAAAGATTGCTGAACACCAGCAACATTTTTCTAGCTTAGTGGAACAGTTTTGTCTTGAGGAAAGGGAAAAATGTGCCTGTGTGACATTTGCTTTTATTGTACCTGCAACGGTTGAAAAAGGGGATTTTACAAAGCTATACATTTGTGGTTGAATTATGTTTCTGCACGTCTTTGTTGGCATATATTCTGTTTTTCCACAAGTAAAAGCATTTGAAGAGGTAAGCATGTTAACCATGTACTATTTTTACATCCTCACCCAGTAGCTTTGGATGCCAAAGCTGAGCTTCTCGAGAGCCGGGCGTTAACTTCAATGATGCGGTATTCCAAGGATGATGGGTGGAGAGCGTACTGAATGTTGCATTCACCCACTATCCCCAGGTGACGTACCACCTTGATAGCAGTCTCACGAAGCATGTGGTACTCCTCATTGGACAGCGTTTGGCTCGGAGCCACCACTATGGAGTCCCCTACAGGCATATGTGAAGGAAGATGGTTTTGATTAAACTCCAAGCCTAAATCTTTTCTGTGTAAATAAATGAATTAATGTATCCAAAAGCATGTCATGTAGAGCCAAACACATTTAAATGTTATGAAAGTCAATTTGATCTCAACAACTATACAGATCTTGTAAACAGATACAAGTGTTCATAATAAAAGAAAAATTAAAAACACAGCTTCTTATTGTCTGGGAGTCCAATAAACCATAGAAAAATAAAGTGGGAGTGATGCATCGGGTTGAGTCTTGCATGTGCTTGGTACCTGTGTGAATGCCCAGAGGATCAAAGTTCTCCATGTTGCAGACAGTGACACAGTTATCAGCCACATCCCTCACAACTTCATATTCTACCTCCTTCCAGCCCAGTAAAGACTTCTCCACCAGAATCTGACTGCTCATGGCCAACGCCTGCAATAAAGCCCAAAGATCACATCGACCTTAACGCAGTTGCAACAAAACTCAGCTCTGCAGTGTATTCTTTATAATTAAAGGTGAATGAAATATGAGTTAGATTTTAGCTTTAGCTTTCTAACAATACTGTACACAGTTCCTAACAACTGCTTGTCACACTGGAAAAAGGGCAATAAAATGTTTGATATAAATTCATTTTTTAGATTTATATATGTTTGATATAGTCTTGTGTCTCTAGTCAGTGCATTATTGCAGGTACTGTAATGCAGAAACAACATGTTTATGTTTTTTTTTTGTTGTTGTTGTTGTTTTACAATTCATGAAGATAGAAATAAAACATAGAACTTAAGTAAAGCCAATTTAAGAAAATATTAGTCAATACACAAAATATATACTTTTTTACCACTAAGGTTATGGGATATTTATATACCGTATAAATATGTATATAAAGAGCATCATGGTACAGTAATATTCTCATTTTCTTTGTGATATATATGACAAAGAATGTTAATTTTTTCAAATATAAAATAAAATAGAAGAAAAAAAATCTAAATTTAATTATAATTTTAAACAAATAAATACTTAATGAGATTAAAAATGCTCTGTCATGAATTAAAATCCATAAACACCTGCTATGCATTCAAAACAAATACAATTTGTAAAATTTTAACTTAAAAATAGGGCAAAAAGACAAATTAAATTAGAGTTAAAAAAAAAACATTAAGATGTATGAAGCGATTGAAGGCAGTCTGCCCGTACAGCTTGAAGCCGTCAAGACATAACATGGGAATAGAGGATAATAACAAAATGAGCAAAAGTTGCTTAGCAACTGGAAACCTTTACTTTCTTTGCCATTAGAGTAAATATGAACCGTTCTATCTAAATAACTTGTTTCTGACAACATAGTCTCTCTGCATGTATTGTAAATGCTACAAAAATCTAAAATAAAAGTAAATAAATTTAAAAATGAGACGTGTCAAACTTAACAGACTCTTCTAATGAATGATATGAAATGATGTAACGTTTTATTTAACATCAAATGAAATACAAAGAAAAAATAAGGATTAGCATTTTTAATAACCATCTCACCATGCACCATTTATTCTGACCTGATGGGCTGTTTCCTCCAGCTTTTCTTTGTTGAAACACAGACCAGAACCCAGACCTCCCAGAGCATAGGCTGATCGGACCATAACCGGGTACCCTATCTGCTCCGCTGCTTTCAAGGCATCAGACACCTGAAAGATGTTTTATATTTCTCATGTTTTTAAACCTTCTGAACAAAAGTAATAGTGTATATAAAAGTGTATTCAAAATAAAACAGCTCCATTTGACAAAAAATATGCCAACTACAGATAAAATATACACATTTTACACAATGTATCTTTTTTTTTTATCCTTACCGACACCACAGCAATGCTGGGTGCAATCTTCTCATTGATCTCCATCAGTTTGTCTGCAAAAAGCTGCCTGTCTTCTGTGGCCATGATGGACTCCACTGGTGTTCCGAGGACTTTGACCCCATACTGCTCCAAGACCCCACTCTGGAATAGTTCTACCCCTGAGACCAAATTCACATGCAAATATATTGCTAAACTACTGTAGCTGCAAAAGTGCATTTAATGAATGTCTTATGGGTTAGATGACACAAAAAAAGCTGTACAAAATAAAGCTACTGTAAAATAAAATTAATGTTTCATATACTGTATATGTAGGAAAACATACCACAGTTGAGGGCTGTTTGTCCACCCATGGAGAGCAGGATCCCATCTGGACGCTCAGTTTTAATGACTTCTGTTACAAATTGTGGTGTAACCGGCAGGAAGTAGACAGAGTCCGCCTGCTTAGTGCCCACTTCATTGGTCTGAACGGACGCTATGTTTGGGTTCATAAGCACCGTTTCCAGGTTTTCCTCCTACATTCCCACAAGGATAAATGAGGAACTTCAACAGTGTTTTTAAGTTAAATGTATGTTAATTCACATTTTATTGCTAGATGTATTGTTTGATGTTAAAACGTCATTATCCTAGTCATCATCAAACATAAAAAAACAAGTTAATGTGTATTTAATTATGGTATGCAAATGAAATTGAATAGACTGCACTAAATTTAAAAACTGTTCCATGATGTGCTTACTTTCATGGCCTTGATAGCTTGAGATCCTGAGTAGTCAAACTCTCCAGCCTGACCAATAGAAAGTCCACCAGACCCCAGTACAAGGACCTTTGAAACCTGCATCAAAACAAATAATAAATACAGTTAGTACATAGCTGCAGCTGTGAAGTGCCCAGATTTCAATTTCAAAGGAAAATAAATAGTACATTATCATTCTTGTACTTTATCAAATCCAAATGTATTTCTATAAATTTAAAACCCTATTTAACAAAATATTACAACTTCTACACTCTCATATCTTATTAAATGTTTTGGAGTACAGTGTCCTTAAATGTCCTTGGGTGTCCTGAAAGGCGCTTTTAAATAAAATGATGATGATTATTATTATTATTACAGTAGTCCCTCATTTATCATGGGGAATCCGTACTCTGAAGACCCGCGATAAGTGAAAAATCGCCAAGTAAGAATATTAGTACAAGTAGTTAAGTTAAGTAGTAGTTTATTTTAGTATTTATATAAAGAGAGAGATATTAAGCTGTTTTGTTAAACATTTTCCACACCCTTGCAATATTCTAAACAATGGCCCTCATGCACGAACCGTTTGTACGCACAGATTTGTTCTTAAACTGTGCGTACGAGTGATTTAGGATCATTTGTGGCATTCAACAATGTTTTCGTATCCTACGATTTTTTTCAGATACGAACAAAATTTACGAGTGGTCCGGACCTGTCGTATATTTTAGGAGCGTCAGTCTGCTGTCATCCAGACGGAATTTCTCCACTAATAACTTCATATTTCGTTATTTAGAAAATATTTAGAGTTTAAAAAAGTCACGCACCACAATTGTTTTTGACAATAGGTTCTGTTTGAAGTCGAATTATAATTTTAAATGTAATAATGACTAACGGATTAAAGTATTTAAATTAAAATCAATTTGTTATCAATGCCGTTTTCTAACACTACAATATCAATATGAAGATCTCAAACTGAAACCAACTTAAATTATGAATTAATTTAAGTTTAATTTGTCTCGGTAACGCAGACTTTGGTAACGCAGACTTTAGGTTGACCTCCTCCTGTCACAGTCATAGCTGTCAGATAGCTCAATGAGTAGCGCGTTGTGTCGCAGTTCCGAACCTTATGGGTTCGAGTCCCACATGGGACAACGTTTTTTTTTCTCCTTTTAATTCATTCCAGATTAAAAAAACACAAGAAAACTATTTACAATACAACAAGAAATGAAGCATAAAGTCTTTTTAATCTGGAATGAATAAATAATCTAAAGAAAGAAGGGAAAAAAAATAGTCATACCTCGTGGGAATCGAACCCACGAGGTCTCGATAAGCGGTGCAATGCTTTACCCAGTGGGCCACCAGGACGCATGTATATTTTAAGGTCCACATTTCTTATAAACAAACATTCTTTGGCTTTAGTTGGTCATTTACTCCCATGAGTGACGCTGCTAATAAGGACAGATTTTCTTTTCTTGACCTCAGAGAGCAGAACTTCAATCTCCGCACCGGTAGAGTTCTTCTTTTTACTTTTCGCTGTCATTTTATGAACGAACACGTTTTGCCTCTGAGGCAGGAAACGTAGCCTTATATGGTGTTTTGAGGGGTGGGAATTATGTAAATAACCTCTCCGCGTGCACGCGCAGGTTGATAGAACAGGTGGGATTCATCATATTTGCGCAGCCATTTACACACTTTTCCTGAGGATAGAAGAGTTTGTTGAATCTGACGTGGCATGTTCGTACGAACGCTTCGTACGAACAAAAGTAGGAGAAATTTAGGATAAAAATACGAACATGTTCGTGCATGAGGGCCAATGTTTCTAAACTCTAAACACTATAAAAGAGCACAGAAGTCATGATTTCCCTCTCTCTGCCTCCAATGCTCTCAGCCAACTGCTAACTCTCTTGGCCTCACACACTTCTCCACTCTGCATGCAGAGTGGAGAAGTGTGTGTTTTCATTAGGGGAAGTTTATCCTGTAGTACAGGCTGCACAGAGGCGTAGGAGGAAGCTTTTTTTCTACAGTTGTGTGCTCCACAAAGGCACAGCAGGTGCTAAATAATTTAAAATAATTTATTTTAAATAAAATATCATGCCGATCGTGCGGATCATCCATCAATCAGCCAATTGTGTCATGTCCTATCTTATTTTGAAAAACCATGATAGAGCGAATCCACGATAAACGAACCACGAAGTAGCGAGGGACTACTGCACCTCAAAAAGAGCCACAACTGAATTAGTTGACTTCTTGTATTTACTGTACCTTAGCTCTGGGGGGGATGTCAGGTTTTTTTGGCATGACTGACACTATGTTGGCATCCTTCCCTTTCTTGATCAGAGATAAGAAGGTATCAAATAAAAACTGTAAGAAAAAAAAAAACAGAATTATCAATATTTACACATTCATTTGTTTAGACAACTTGTCCACAAAATTTGTAGAAAAATAAGTCTTACTGTTTCACTTTTATTATTGTATAAGTGACTTTTTTTTATTTTTACCTTTTTTAAGTTTCAAGAAATGTCTGTGACAAAGAAAAAGGTTCAGACGATAGACGTGTGATGATTTTGTGTTTTATATCTAATGAATGTACTTAAAGTAATATGTACAATAAATTACTCTGGGTTTGTTTTATCACATTTAAAATTAATGATTTCATTGGAATGCAAGCAGATAAGACAATAAAAGCTTTACATTGATTTCAAACAAACATGGCTCACAAACTGAGTGGACTACCAGTTTACGATCACAAGTACTGAAATGATTATGCAAATCAGTCTTGAACATCAATGTTCAGCTGATATATTCTAACACTCTGAATTATTCAATCTAAACAAGGTTCCAGCTCTTGACAATAGCTGTATATTTATGACGTTTTTTTTTTTTACAAACAACATTTCATCCTACAGACAAAAACCAACACATACAGATAATAAAAATAAAACAAAAATATTTATTTGTATTTTTATCTTATTGAAACTCTGCTGCTATTGGATTACATCTTCACTTTTCCAGGCCATCATTTAGACAAAATCTATTTCAGTGAAATATGATAAATTTTACCTTGACTGCATCCTGTGAATAAACCTTTTAATTAGTTGCAGTGTAGTATTCAGGTACTTTATGCAGCACCATCAAAGTCTTTAATTACCTCTGTGTCAGTGGGACCACCCTTAGCCTCCGGATGAAACTGGGCCGTGAAAACAGGCTTAGTGTTGTGCATGATGCCCTGAAAAACATGCATATTATATATATATAAGGACATGAAAAACATTTCCAATACAAGTATTTCTTTAAATAATTCTGAAAAGAATTGCAGACTTCAGTCTTCTACTGATTTGTCGTTTAAACAGGACCTGAACTTGGTCATTTTGAACTACACCTATAGAACAAAAACAATGAAATGGCATGTTGTCTTTTAAAAAGGCTGAACATGCAAATACAATGAAATTAACCTCATTAGTGCCA
>JBBPBX010088521.1:0-14478 GCA_038048925.1 Garcialebias charrua
CCAAAATACATGAAACTAACAACTCGCCGTCGAATGGTCGACACAAAACACACAATAAACTCCTCCGGCCACGTTAATTTGGCTTGAAACAGCGGTGTTATTTATGGATTTCATTAGTAACCCAGCACTACCGGTGTAACAGGCAGACACAGCGTCTATAGGTAGTCAACAGATTTAATGAAAAGTAACCCAAAATACATGAAACTAACAACTCACCGTCGAATGGTCATCACAAAACACACAATAAAATCATCCGGCCACGTTAATTTGGCTTGAAACAGCGGGTTATTTACGGATTTATGAAGACACCGAGCGCAGCCAGCTACAGAATTAGCCCCTGAGTTCAACTATGACCCGGAAGTTGTCAAGATGGAATAGTCCATTTTTAGTAGGGGGATAAAGAAATCGACCGTTTTTTTTATTGCGTATTTAATGATCGTTTTCATCGTAACTATAATTATTTTTATGTTAAATGTACATTAACAAGCATGAGCAATGTTAGTGATGTAGGTGACTGCACGGGGCGAGGCGGGGCCGGGGCCACTGCTGAAATGGGACCCCCAGGCATTTACCTACATGGTAGAGCCGAGTCTGTTCTCAGCTCTGCCCCCCTCCCCCCTCCAACCCTTCCTCCTCTCTGCTCTTACGGTGGGGAAAAAGGTAAAAAACAAGCAGCATAAGAGCTTGTAAATAAGTTTATTGGTTTTTACTGATAGATAATTAGTTATTAGCGGTACTGCATTTTAAATAAAAATAGCACAAATCCGCTTATGAATTATAAAAGTTAGTCAATTCACAAAAACGCTGACAAAAAGTTTAGGTCCACTGTAAGCGGAATAGCGTTTTAGCGCTCTCTAGCGGTCTGTGCCCACCACTGCACCGTTGTATAGGTCGCACTGTCCAATTATTGCCAAAAATTTGGAAAAATCCATAAATAGATTGCACCGGTGTATAGGCCGCACCTACGTCACCGCCGACGTAACGCGTCATCCACCGCTGACGTGCCGCGTCACCGCTGAGTCAACCCAGCAATATGGACCGAGTGTTTAGCTCTGCTGCTAATGTCTGCCACAGGAGAGTCCGTCTCTGAAAACACGAATAAAAAATCGAATTTCATCTCAAATTTTTCCTCCAGGCCATAATTAAGTACATTAAAGCTCATATAATTACACTCTGTAAGCAGAAAAAATATACACCGATTGGTTTCGAAGCTATTTATAACATAAACAGAAATAAAACCAGAAGCTAACATGAGACGAATCCGTCTCTGAAAACACAAATAAAAAATCGAATCTCATCTCAAATTTTTCCTCCAGGCCATAGTTAAGTACATTAAAGCTCATATATTACACTCTGTAAGCAGAAAAAAATATACACGATTGGTTTTGAAGCTATTTATAACATAAATAAAGTTAATGGGATGAAATCCAGCCCCCAAACATGTACCATGGGAGTTCCACAGGGTTCCATTTTAGGTCCATTGCTTTTCTGTTTATACATCAACGACTTACCGGACAGTTGCAAATACGCCAAATGCCAGATGTATGCAGATGATGCCATCATCTATGTATCTGCAAAGACTCCACAACAGGCAGCAGAGTTACTGAACAGGGAGATGGAGGGAGTGTCTCAGTGGTTTAAGAATCACTGTTTGACTCTGAACTGCAACAAAACAGTCTCAATGTGTTTCACTATCCGGCGTAAAGTCTGTAACTTTTCAATTGTGATTGATCAAAAAGAAATCCAAAAAGTGGAAGAGTTTAAATATCTGGGTGTCATTTTAGATTCCCACCTTAACTTTGAGGCTCACATTAAGAAAATGTTTAAAACCATTAAGACAAATATAAATTGTTTTCGTCTTATAAGATCTTGTTTATGTGGAAAATCTGCTCAGTTGTACCTTCATGCCATGATTATGTCTCATTTCTCATACTGTGTCACTGTCTGGAGCCACGCAACTCAATCGGCTTTAAAACCTATGAGGATGTTGTACTCACAAGCACTGAAAGTTCTAGACCAAAAACCATTGAAGTGGCACCACTGTAAAATACTTGATAAATATAACCTATTAAGCTTTGACAATTTTTTAAAATTTTCTTGTTTAAAATTAACTTTTAAATGTATTAATGGTCTTGTCCCTGAGCTGGTGAGCAGAATGATTTTAAAAGTCAGCAGCTCAGGAGTTGCAACAAGAGGTGCAGTTGATGGAGACTGTAAACCTACAAAATACAAAACATCATTTGGTCAATGCTCCTTCTCATTTAAAGGTCCTCATATCTGGAACAGTTTACCATCAGCAATAAAAACATTGACTGATCTTAGAGTTTTTAATTCACAGGTGAAAAAATGGTTGAAACAAAACCAAATCTGTGATCACTGAACCCCATGGGGACAGAGGAACAGCTGTGTGTGTGAGGGAACTGTTTAATCCATTTAAACGTAATTAAATTTTAATTTTATTTTAGATGTTTTTATATAGGGAACTGTTTAATCTTAATTAAATTTTAATTTTATTTTAGCTGTTTTTATAGAAAAGTCCAACCAAGGACTGGGTTTGCAAATTAGCCTGTGGCTAGAAAACCTTTGTGCAAGACAACGGTTGCTTCGTTTTTAACATGTAACAATGTTTATTGTACTGTCCTTGATCAAATAAACTTGAATGAAAAAAAAAAATGAAACCAGAAGCTAACACGAGACGAGTCCATCTCTGAAAACACGAATAAAAAATCGAATCTCATCTCAAATTTTTCCTCCAGGCCATAGTTAAGTACATTAAAGCTCATATAATTACACTCTGTAAGCAGAAAAAATATACACCGATTGGTTTCGAAGCTATTTATAACATAAACAGAAATAAAACCAGAAGCTAACACGAGACGAGTCTGTCTCTGAAAACACAAATAAAAAATCGAATTTCATCTCAAATTTTTTCTCCAGGCCATAGTTAAGTACATTAAAGCTCATATAATTACACTCTGTAAGCAGAAAAATATACACTGATTGGTTTCGAAGCTATTTATAACATAAACAGAAATAAAACCAGAAGCTAACACGAGACGAGTCAGTCTCTGAAAACACAAATAAAAAATTGAATCTCATCTCAAAATTTTCCTCCAGGCCATAGTTAAGTACATTAAAGCTCATATAATTACACTCTGTAAGCAGAAAAAATATACACCGATTGGTTTCGAAGCTACATGTATTTATAACATAAACAGAAATAAAACCAGAAGCTAACACGAGACAAGTCCATCTCTGAAAACACGAATAAAAAATCGAATCTCATCTCAAATTTTTCCTCCAGGCCATAGTTAAGTACATTAAAGCTCATATAATTACACTCTGTAAGCAGAAAAATATACACCGATTGGTTTCGAAGCTATTTATAACATAAACAGAAATAAAACCAGAAGCTAACACGAGACGAGTCCGTCTCTGAAAACACGAATAAAAAATCAAATCTTAGCTCAAAATTTTTCTCTAGGCCATAGTTAAGTACATTAAAGCTCATATAATTACACTCTGTAAGCAGAAAAAATATACACCGATTGGTTTCAAAGCTATTCATAACGTAAACAGAAATAAAACCAGAAGCTAACCGAGATGAGTCCGTCTCTGAAAACACAAATAAAAAATCGAATCTCATCTCAAATTTTTCCTCCAGGCCATAGTTAAGTACATTAAAGCTCATATAATTACACTCTGTAAGCAGAAAAAATATACACCGATTGGTTTTGAAGCTATTTATAACATAAACAGAAATAAAACCAGAAGCTAACTGAAGCTAATGCTACTAAAATATCTTTTTTTTTTAATCTCAAACATCTAATAAAGCTACTCACTTGTAAACGTCCACACTGTGATTACATTCTGTAAGTTTCAGAAAAATCCGCTGAGTGGTTCTTGACTTATCTTGCAAACAAACAGCTAAGAAACACAGAGCTAAAAGAAGTTACCTCCAGACCAGGAGGCCGAAAGTCAGTCCGAGCAGAGGAACTTTTTTTCGTACACATGAGCTGGAAACGGTCGGTGTACTCCTCTGGATGTGTCCCCTAGTTGCCGAAAGTGGTACTGCACCATTTTCTGCCAAAGTGAAAAACGGTCATAACTGAGGCCAAAATTGGTCTAAAAATATGGAAAAAATTCCATAAATAGGTCACACTGGTGTATAGGTCGCAGGCCTTGAAAAAAAAAACATTAAAAGGTGCAACCTATACACCAGAAAATACGGTATTGACTATAGCCATTTCCATTCTCTTGGCAAAATCCACCAACATCTGTCCTTCCTGGTTTCTTTCCTTGACACCAAACCTACCCATCACTTCCTCATCCCCTCTGTTTCCTTCACCAACATGTCCATTCAGGTCTGCTCCGATCACCACTTTTTCCTCCCTGGGAATAATCTCTATCACTTCATCCAAATCTTTCCAAAATGTTTCTTTCTCCTCCCCATCACATCCAACCTGTGGAGCATAACCATTGACTATGTTTAGCATCAGACCTTCTATTTCTACCTTCAGGTACATCACTCTATCTGACACTCTCTTCACCTCTCCTACATTCTTTGCGAACTCCTCCTTCAGGACCACCCCTACTCCATTTCTCTTTCTATCTACACCATGGTAATACAGTTTGAACCCTACTCCCCTGCTGCAGGTCTTGCTGCCCTTCCACTTGGTCTCTTGGACACATAAAACATCTACCTTTCTTCTCTGCATCATGTCAGCCAGCTCTCTGCCATTGCCTGTCATTGTCCCCACATTTAGAGTTGCAACCCTCAGTCCTACATTCTTCACTTTCCTCTTCTCCCTCTGTCTCCAGACACGTTTCCCTCCTCTGGGTCTTCGACTAACATTAGCACCATTTCTGCTGGCACCCTGTTTGTCAACAGCACCAGTGGCGGTCGCTGTTAACCCGGGCCTCGACCGATCCGGTATGGTTTCACTTTGATGAACTTGCATTATGGTTTTGGCACAAGTGTTTTACATCGGATATCATTCCTGACACAACCCTCACCATTTACCCGGGCTTGGGCCCGGCACAAGAGATACAGGTCCTTCTAAAAAAATTAACATATTGTGATAAAGGTCAGTATATTCCATAATGTAATGATAAAAATGAAACTTTCATATATTTTAGATTCACTGCACGCAACTGAAATATTTCAGATCTTTTATTATTTTAATACTGATGATTTTGGCATACAGCTCATGAAAACCCAAAATTCCTGTCTCAAAAAATTTGCATATTTCATCCGACCAATAAAAGAAAAGTGTTTTTAATAAAAAAAAGTCAACCTTCAAATAATTATGTTCAGTTATGCACTCAATACTTGGTCGGGAATCCTTTTGCAGAAATGACTGCTTCAATGCGGCGTGGCATGGAGGAAATAAGCCTGTGGCACTGCTGAGGTGTTATGGAGGCCCAGGATGCTTTGATAGCGGCCTTAATCTCATCCAGAGTGTTGGGTCTTGCGTCTCTCAACTTTCTCTTCACAATATCCCACAGATTCTCTATGGGGTTCAGGTCAGGAGAGTTGGCAGGCCAATTGAGCACAGTAATACCATGGTCAGTAAACCATTTACCATTTAAACCATTTAGTCGAAGACCCCGAGGAGGGAAGCGTGTCAGGAGACAGAGGGAGAAGAGGAAAGTGAAGAATGTAGGACTGAGGGTTGCAACTCTAAATGTGGGGACAATGACAGGCAAAGGTAGAGAGCTGGCTGACATGATGCAGAGAAGAAAGGTAGATGTTTTATGTGTCCAAGAGACCAAGTGGAAGGGCAGCAAGGCTCGCAGTATTGGAGCAGGGTTCAAACTGTTTTACCATGGTGTGGATAGAAAGAGAAATGGAGTAGGGGTGGTCCTGAAGGAGGAGTTGGCAAAGAATGTAGTAGAGGTGAAGAGAGTGTCAGATAGGGTGATGTGTCTGAAGGTAGAAGTAGAAGGTCTGATGCTAAACATAGTCAGTGGTTATGCTCCACAGGTTGGATGTGATGGGGAGGAGAAAGATACATTTTGGAAAGATTTGGATGAAGTGATAGAGAGTATTCCCAGGGAGGAAAGAGTGGTGATTGGAGCAGACCTGAATGGACATGTTGGTGAAGGAAACAGAGGGGATGAGGAAGTGATGGGTAGGTTTGGTGTCAAGGAAAGAAACCAGGAAGGACAGATGGTGGTGGATTTTGCCAAGAGAATGGAAATGGCTATAGTCAATACCTATTTCCAAAAGAGGGAGGAACATAGAGTGACCTATAAGAGTGGAGGAAGGAGTACACAGGTCGACTACATTCTGTGTAGAAGAGGAAACCTGAGGGAGATTGGAGACTGTAAGGTTGTGGCAGGGGAGAGCGTGGCCAGACAGCATCGGATGGTTGTGTGTAGAATGACTGTTGTTGCGAAGAAGAGAAAAAGAGTAAAATCAGAGAAGAAGACCAAATGGTGGAAGCTAAAGAAGGAAGAATGTTGTGAGAAATTCAGAGACGAGCTGTTAAAGGCTCTGGGTGGTAAGAAAGAGCTTCCAAGTGACTGGGCTACTACAGCAACAGTAATTAGAGAGACAGGTAGGAAGGTACTTGGTGTGTCATCTGGACAGAGAATGGATGATAAGGAAACCTGGTGGTGGAATAGTGAAGTGCAGGACGCCATTCAAAGAAAGAGATTAGCCAAGAAGAAATATGACAGTGAGAGGACTGAAGAGAGGAGACAGGAATATAAGGAGATGGGACATAGAGCAAAGAGGGAAGTAGCTAAGGCAAAGCAGAGGGCGTACAATGAGTTGTATGGGAGACTGGACACTAAAGAGGGCGAGAAGGACTTGTACCGATTGGCAAGACAGAGGGATCAGGCTGGAAAGGATGTGCAGCAGGTTAGGCTTATTAAAGATGGGAATGGGAATGTTCTAACAAGTGAGGAGAGTGTGATGGGAAGATGGAAGGATTACTTTGAGGAGCTAATGAATGAAGAGAATGAAAGAGAAAGAAGAGTGGAGGTCATAGAAACTGTGGACCAGGAAGTGGGAAAGATTAGTGAGGGTGAAGTCCGGAAAGCTTTGAAAAGAATGAAGAAGGGGAAGGCAGTAGGACCTGATGACATACCAGTGGAGGTTTGGAAATGTCTTGGAGAGGTGGCAGTGAGGTTTTTGACTCAAATATTTAATGGAATATTTGAGGGTGAGAAAATGCCTAAAGAATGGAGAAGAAGTGTGCTGGTTCCCATTTTTAAGAACAAGGGTGATGTACAGAGTTGTAGCAACTACAGGGGAATTAAGTTGATGAGCCACACAATGAAGATCTGGGAGAGAGTTGTGGAAAGGAAGAGTTGACAAGAACATAATGCACCTGTGGTTCTATATCCCTTTTTCCTAAGTCGATAAGTCAAATTCAGTCCAGTCCAGTCAGCTGCGTTTAAATCTACAGAACCACCATATTTAATTAACCTCTAATCAGATCCACTTCAGTTTTGAGTGTTTTGGTCCTGCAGTCCAGGTAACCTGTCTTAGGGGCGTCCCCCTTTTCAGAGATCTGTTAAACACACACATACATTTCAACAAGACACAAAGACATACTGTTGTTATTCGGCAGTATTCAAAAATCAAATTGGTCGACTTCAAAATACCTTTAAAACGCATGCCTCAAGATATATGTTTGGCTTCCTTAATTGTCTTGAATCAAACATTTGCCCCTTTCATGAGCCGGTTTCCTATGTATCATCATTGTTATGCTTCGTATGAACCCTAAAATATTTTATTTTCATTTTATTATTTCATTAGTTATTTCCAGGAACGGAACAGTTTTCAACCTTTCCCCCTTTTTGAAACAATATGTCTACCCTGTTTCAATGCTATCGTTGAAAAGCTAAAAATTCCTAAATTTGCTATCCTACAGTCTGGGTAATAGCTTCAGAAATCTAATTTGAAGTATTATTATCAACAGGCCTACTATTACCTCCAATGTTGAGTCAAATGACAGTTTTGACTTTTTAATTGCACCTCATTTGAACTCATTTTTCTTTCAAACTTTAGTTTCTGATAGATTACATAGTTCAGACAGAGGGGGAGCTCTAGCCTAAACTATGCTGTAGCTTCTGTGATTCTGATTAGTTTCTTAATGCAGGTGTGTGGTTCTTTGCGACAATCGGTGCATGAAGGAAAGTAGACACGCACCCGTGAGTAGCAGCAGCCTCAATAAACATGTCAAAAAGTTTTTTGAGTCTAGAAGCAAACTTATGGTAAACAACACAGTAGTTTGAGATGATGTTAGGGTAATCTGTTTTTTTAGCACATAGGCCCTCTGTGTTTGTTTAGTCCATTGTAAGTCTCTGTGAGATTTGATTTGAGTTGACCTAATGCTGTTTTGAGACTCTTTAAGTTAGATCATACATTTAGTCTTGATTATACATTTATTCTTTCTATATTATGAATTTGATAAAAGTAATTATTATTTTGTAATCTTAGAAATGAATTACGTAAGTCAAATATTACTTTTATTTCTCTGATCCTTAAATTACTTGCATACAAATCCTAGTGATTAGTTTTGAGAAAAAGGCATTTTTTGTTAGCTAAAAACAATTGTTTGTAATTATTTACTTGATGTAATTAGGTAAGATACAATTAAAATAAGAAATGAAAATAAAATATTACAGTAACATTTATTGGAAAATTTAGAAGAATTATCAAAAAATATTCAAGATTAATAAATATAATAAATTGTTAAATGCTTTAAAATGGTTACATCCCTGTTTGTCAGAATATATATTTACATAATTTAAAACATTTATGAATTTATATGGTTTAAGTAATTGAAAAACATTCAAAACTAAACTGTTAATCTACATTTTTTTCAAAGGTTTTCAACCTATTGATTCTACTCATTCTGACTGATGCTGCTGCTACTGCTGCAGAACCATCTTTGAGAATAATTAATAAAGTTGATGAAATGAGTTGAGCCTATGTCTACTTTCTTCCTAGATCTTTCAAGTCTGATCAGCACTGGTTGGAGAAAAGACTTGACATCCAATTTGGGTTTTAAAACCTAAAGCTAACTGTAAACCGAGGTATCAAAGTCCATCCCTTGTAGCAAATCAGACTCTCAACATGCACTCCGTCAAGGACAACTGCCATCCTTTCTACTACTCTATAAAACATTGTATGACTGTTGTGGAGACACAAATTTAACCTGCAAAAACAAAAATATAAAAGTTAACTTGTTTCCGTGTTGGGGGCTGGGATCATTATCCCTGTTTCATCACAGAGTTATAGGAACCAGAAAAAGTAATTCTTCAGACCCACATAAGTAGAGTATTATACTAAGAATCATTTGGCCTGCACTGGCACGTCTTAAAATGAACATTTGTGTTTTATTTAAAAAAAAAGTTTTTAATCAAAGCAAACTGTAGATTTGATCATAATACCAAGGTCATTGAAAGCTCCTCACAGATCAATGTGGGGTGAGACCTCTGCTGGACTGCTGACATGGGTGAATTCAGACCGTAAGACCCGTTCTCTTTGACTTTTTGGAGAACGAGTTCAGCCTTTTCTTGTTCCAGCATCCAGTGAGACTTTACTGGGTGCCGTTTTGTCATACAGGACCTCCCAAATCTGGACCGCATATTCTGGCCTTTTGTGCTTGATGACCATGTATTGACAGTTCTTTGACAAGGTATTTGCCTTTGCTTGGCTGAAAGTCTTTGTGGACAGTCTTTTGCTTGCATGACAGTCAATTGCACTGCCTTCATTTAGTGCCTTTGTTTCTGTTGTGCTGTGGTTAAGCCCCATGGCAGTTCTTTGAGCAAGGTTGCTTATGAGTTCAGCCATGGTGTTCTCAGTGAAGCCACAGTGAGCCAGTTTTGGACCCACCTTACACATTAAATCTGATCCAATCTAATCAATAACCACAGTAGCTGTGATGCAAAAGTCAGATGCTATATGTATTTTTGGCATAGTTCTATCTTAATGCATGTTATCTTACGTGTTCTGCAAAAGGTTGTGGGATCCATCAGACTTACTCTTCCCATTCCACAAACTCTGTCTTGTGAGGTTACTTCAAAAAGAATGAAAAAATAGAAAAAATGTAAATTCATTAACAAACCAGGTTCAAAATATTCATCTGTTAACAAGTTTTATTTTGGATCCAACAGTAATCATCTTCGACAGAGGCATCTTTTTAATCTGCTCTGCACAACAGATCTAAAAACGTTAATGTACATAAGAGTGAAATCATCAATTTAACCTGAAACCAAAAATGCTGTATTTCACATTCACTTCAGAAACATCACCTCCTATTTCCCACGACCCCTTTACTAGTACAATTGAGAAGTAGTTAATACTGTACATTGAAATTTCTAAAATACGCAATTTATTTATTTATTTGTGAACTGTTTGTAATTTTCATGTTAGAACGGCACCGCGGGATGCCCTAATTCTTTGTTCCCTAAGGGTCTAAGTTTGGTTGCATTACTGATTTTTCCATTAGTTTAATAATCTATCAAAAGCACCCGTTGTTTTGACATTTATATTATTTGTTCATGCTTTTAGCTGCAGCTGGTAACTTCGACTGAAGTATTTAAAATCCAGATGTGGGCTTGTTTAATTTGTTCAGTGGTTGCAGGTAAATCAATGTTTCAAATCCAAGTTCCTATTATTTTTAGATTGAGACTCAATTTATAATTCTGAAAAATAAATTTATGAATCTAATTAGAATCTGTACAAAATCCCAATTCATTTAAGTTAAAATCAATCTTAATTGCTGTTGTTATCTCTACTGCCTGTATGGTTGAAAGATCCATCCATCCATCCATCCATCCATTCTCTTCTGCTTATCCGGGGTCGGGTCACGGGGGTAGCAGCCTAAGTAAGGAGGCCCAGACTTCCCTCTCCCCAGCCACTTGGACCAGCTTCTCCGGGGGAATCCCAAGGCGTTCCTAGGCCAGCCGAGAAACATAGTCCCTCCAGCGTGTCCTGGGTCTTCCTCTGGGTCTCCTCCCAGTGGGACATGCCCGGAACATCTCACCAGGGAGGCATCCAGAGNCGCACCTCCAGCAGCCTCCTGGCGTCTTGCGTCACGTCGCGTGCGTGTTGAGCGTGCTGGAGAGCGATTTCCGTGCACGTGAACCCGCGTCAACCTCCAAAGCACGCCTCCAACATGCTGAAGATTTCGCCGTTCAACTTTCAAACGCCGCTCAAACTCTACCCGATTGGTTGGTGTGTCAACCAATCAGGGAGAGTCGGGGGAGAAGAGAGGGGGTCAGGGGGAGAGTCCCTATGTGACGCGGAAACCAGTGACGCGGAAACCATTGCGCATGTGACGTATTGTTTGTGGAACACAGAAAAAACCCGCGGAGTCATGGAATATGGAAGAGAAACTCATTGTAGCTGTGTGTTCGCGACAATTCCTTCACAACCAGTCAAGTCTGCTCCACAGAGACAGAAATAAAGAGCTCCTCACCTCGCGGAGTGCATTGACGACTCGGTACACCGGTAAGCTCCTCCCCCACACCCCCGCAGCAGCAGGGTTGCCAGATAAACATGAATTTTATTTATTTATTTTTACCCCTTTTCAGTGCAAATGTTCACTAAACTCAACACATTATTAATCTTATCAGACCCTCACGCAGCAAATATGACAGTTTGGGTTAAAAAAAATAAAAAATAAGCAACAGTACTAGATGATTAATTAATTTTTATCTGGCAACCCTGCGCAGCAGTTTTCTGGGTAGTTTCGCTTCTGGCTTTTTGGTCTGGACACAAAGTGCGTCCACTTGCGTGCGTGTTGAGCTTTTTTGCCGTTGAAATCGCGTTCGGTCTGGATGTACCATAAGACTTATAACTTTTTTTTTGAGAAACCTCTGTTGTTGGTTTGTGAGGGTGTTTTTGTCAATTTACATACAGTTGTGTGTCTTCTGTCAGAGACCTCAAGGGAACTCCCTACTGTTAAGGTGTGATCTGTCAATTTACATGTATGTGTTACCTCAGTTTGAAATTTACATACCCGGGATGTTGGTGCGTGACTCCTAAGACTGTAACTCCACGCGCACACAGTCTGTTTCATTGAATTGATAAAGCTCCTCGGATGAGAAGCGAAACATCTTCTGTAACAAATAAAGTCCAGTTGATCTTGTATTGAACGCCTTTTTTGATTTTATCATGTCCTGGACGACTGAGAATCTTCACCAGCGTTTGTGATTTATCTTTATTTTATGGTTGGTATATGTTGAGGCCTAAGGCCTACACATTCTTGTGCCTCAGTTCTGTTCAGGACAAAGAAGCATTTTGTTCCCTGCGCAGAAGTTAGACGTCATTATCTTGCCTGTTCGAGATGAGCTGCTAAGCATAATATTAGTTCTTGTTAGTTTGTATTTAAAACATAAAGTAAGCAATGGTTCTTCTAAACTAAGTGTAGACCGTTAAAGGTGCTAAATACAGACACACACATTTGCATAAATGTTCAAAAGCTTGTAAAAATATATAAAACGTTATTAGAAGACATAAAACACTTCATTCCCCAATATAAGACTGATCACAGCCCTCCTGACACTGAACAGCATACACAATATTACTCTATTTGTGTCAGGGGACTGGATCTGGATGAACCAGTCTTTGCCGTAATGTATTTTGGGGATTAAAAGCCACTGGGATGTTGTGTTTAGAAAATAAACGTCTCAGTTTCTCTGAAACTCCCGCAACATACGGAACGACCACTGGTCTGGGTCTGGGTTCCTTCTTTTCACCCGATGGCTGGCTGGAGTCCTGTTTGGGTTTCTTCTCTGCTTTGAGGAAGGCCCAGTTCTCTGCTTTGAGGAAGGCCCAGTTATAACTATCCACATTGCTCTAGTCTAGAGCAGGGGCGGAGTGGGACAACTTTTCAGCCCGGGAGTTTAATGGCCAAGAGTTGCCCATTTTTTCACATTTTAAAAATATTAGGCAAAAATGTAGCCTATAATATTTTTTTAATTGCAATACAATCAACAACTTTTTTTTTGTTATAATTTTTTGTTACATTTTGTTACAATTCAGCAAATCAGGTGTGGAAAAAAAACTAAATTAGTTGACTTAAAAAACAGAAAAAGATAAGTCAATTATTTGTTGCTTTTTCCATATCAGACTCAAAGATTACTGAAAAACTCAAAACGTAATTTTGTTGGCTTGAACGTTGGCCAGCTGTCATGAGAAGTTTGCACTAAATACAGTGACAAAAAGATAAACCATAAAACTATTTTACATTTAAAATATTAAATTTGAGGCCAGATAAAATGTCAATGAGACCAGATTTGGCCCATGGGCCTTGAGTTTGACGTGATCTACAGTAAGCACCTAAGAAGTGCACTAGTTTCTGCCACCATATTTGTTACTTTGTAATTGTCATTGGACATAAGAAGTTCTTTCTCTGTGGACATCAGCATAAATGCCTCCAAATGCTCCTGGTTAAGTGTGCTTCGTAGTCTATTCTTGATGAACTTGAGAGTAGAGAAGCTTCTTTCACATGCAACCTGAGACAATGAAAGGGTCAACAAATATTTGTATGCCAGCCCTATAACTGGGTTATAGGGCTGTATATAATCTGTGATTACCACTACCACATTACCACTACGCCACGGCCGCAATAAGGCTAGTAAAAAGAATATATATGTCAGCAGTAGTGTAGATATAAAAAGTAGTGTAAAAGTAGTGCAATTTGTCCTCAGTACTTAAAACTTCTTCTTGGACCTGCTCCCCCAGGTGGGACAGGTTCCTGGAAGAGGACCAGACTTAGCTTTTTTAGAACACCCTCACAAACCAACAACAGAGGTTTCTCAAAAAACTTTGCTAGTCTAATTCACAGACAAGACACCTCTGCTCCCATCCGGTGTAAAACGTTTGGGAATCAGCCCCAGAACTGAGTTATAAGTCTTAGAAAGTTGAAATCTCAGACCTCCTCCTCTGTTAAGAGAAGAGGAGGTCTGAGATTTCAACTTTCTAATGGTGAATCCAGACCGAATGCGTTTTCTACTGCAGGAACGTCCAGTTTACATGCAAAGTCTATGGTGGACGCACCTCCAGCAGCCTCCTGGCGTCTTGCGTCACGTCGCGTGCGTGTTGAGCGTGCGTGTTGAGCGTGCTGGAGAGCGATTTCCGTGCACGTGAACCCGCGTCAACCTCCAAAGCACGCCTCCAACATGCTGAAGATTTCGCCGTTCAACTTTCAAACGCCGCTCAAACTCTACCCGATTGGTTGGTGTGTCAACCAATCAGGGAGAGTCGGGGGAGAAGAGAGGGGGTCAGGGGGAGAGTCCCTATGTGACGCGGAAACCAGTGACGCGGAAACCATTGCGCATGTGACGTATTGTTTGTGGAACACAGAAAAAACCCGCGGAGTCATGGAATATGGAAGAGAAACTCATTGTAGCTGTGTGTTCGCGACAATTCCTTCACAACCAGTCAAGTCTGCTCCACAGAGACAGAAATAAAGAGCTCCTCACCTCGCGGAGTGCATTGACGACTCG
>JBBPBX010088522.1:0-14478 GCA_038048925.1 Garcialebias charrua
TATATATATATATATATATATATATATATATATATATATATATATATATTGTATTGACTACTACTATATACTACTGTATTGACTGTATTGTATATATATAATACTACTGTATTGACATCATTCAGCAGCAAATCCCATCCATCCATCCATCCTTCATCAGCAAATGATGTCAAACATGAACACTTCTGAAAGAGCAGCAGCTACTGCATTGACATCAATCAGCAGCAAACCAGTAGCAAATCACATCCATCAGAAACATGTTGCAACCATAGTGACACCAGTGCCTTGGTGTGCAGTCCATGCCCACGTGCATGAAAAACAAGTCCATGAGCTCTAAGAAAGCTCGAAGCAGCAGAAAAAGAAAAAGAATTCCCTTACTTTGATTGAAGTGTAGGTAGACAGTCTGTATGATGTTTTTCTCAAGTTCAAACCTGGATCACATGGAACTCAACCATGAATGATGGGGAGCATTTGAGGCCAGGTGTGAGTTCAGGTGTTCTGTTGGGGAGGTCAGCTGCATCCACTTCTCTGCTGTTCCCTGGGACTGCCACCTTTCTTTCTCCTGAGGTGAGACCACCTCACCTCAGGCTGTTTGCAGTCACACATTCCTCATACAGCTCATCCATACATGTTTAGCCTGCCAAAAGGTGTTAAAAAATTCATTAGTGACACATAGCCTAGGTTATGTAGTGATAAATAAATGGAAAAACGTGTATTGTTTATCTAAAAAAGCTAAGTCTGGTCCTCTGGACATTCAAAAAAACAAAAAAACAAAACAAAGCAAAAAATTGTAGAAACGTTTCGTCTTTCGTCCGAAAGACTTCCTCAGTCTGAGGTGCTGGGTTCAGCTCAGTCTTATAAATAGCACCCTCTCACAGTGTTACACAACCAGTTGGCTGATGACAGCCTAAACCATGCTGTGATTGCTGGTATCACTCAGCCCTCTGTGAATAGCAAACAACCATCAGGGTGCTAACGATCCATTGTTAGGCTGATGGTCCTCCTTGATCATGTGAGCAGCTGGTTTCAGGCTGTCATCAGCCAACTGGTTGTGTAACACTGTGAGAGGGTGCTATTTATAAGACTGAGCTGAACCCAGCACCTCAGACTGAGGAAGTCTTTCGGACGAAAGACGAAACGTTTCTACAATTTTTTGCTTTGTTTTGTTTTTTTGTTTTTTGAATGTCCAGAGGACCAGACTTAGCTTTTTTAGATTTTTCTACCTGGATTATTGAGCATGCATCAGGGTATTGTTTATATTTATAAATTTAGCATTGTAGTATGTAAACTACATTTTGAAATGTATTTATTAATTACCTATATGAACTGTGATTTTTTTAAAGATGGACAAGGTTGTATGTTTGCATAGTGTAAAGTAAATGTATTTATTTTTATTTTATTTATTAAAATTCATTCATTTCACTAAAACAAAGTCAACAACTCAATAAAAAATAAAAAACATACATTCAAAATAAAATGAAAGGCAGCAGATGAAGAATAATCTTATAATCTCTGCCCCTTTTTTACCCAAATAAACTCACAACAATGATTTATCAAAGAACAAAATTAATTGCATCACCAAATGTAAGATTACATCATCTTAAACAACTCAAATAAATTCTTATGTTATTTTTCATATTCCTTCAAAAAAAATCACTTTTAGCAATCTCTTAAATTCACAATTATGTACTTATTTGTACGTGTCAGTTGTACACTTTTGTTTATAACTATCAATAATTAAACATGGTTCACAACTACACTGGAAATTATTGAATTTTTACCTGCCAACCAGGTGAAGACTTTCAGTGATCTTCTCCACTTCTTCTTCAAGGGTTCTCCTGGTTTTGTTACATTTATTATCCGTCCGTCCATCCATTATCTTTACCTGCTTTCTCCTGTGCCCATGTCCAGCACGAAGTTTCTGCCCTGGTGCATGGTTCTGGTGGTCCAGAGCGCCGGAGCTCCGGCGCGCGCCGGGGGCCGTTCTGGATCGTGTACCCAGGCAGGGAGCCTCTTGGTGGGGCTTCAAAGCAGCATGGCCGGCCTGGTTCTCAGTTGAGCTCCGGCGCGCGCCGGGGGCCGTTCTGGATCGTGTACCCAGGCAGGGAGCCTCTTGGTGGGGCTTCAAAGCAGCATGGCCGGCCTGGTTCTCAGTTGAGCTCCGGCGCGCGCCGGGGGACCTTCGGACGGATTTATCTCGGAAACAATGCTTCGTCTGGCGGCCTCGTAGCTGCCGTGTCTTCCGTGAACTGCCAAGACTGGACCAATGAGATGAGCCGGATTCTGTAGTTTCAATCACGTGTGTAAAAGGGCTGTCAGCTCATTGGTCACAGAGCTTCTTCTTCTTCTATTGTTTATTGGCGGTTGGCGAACTTATTTTAAGCACATTACCGCCACCAACCGGACTGAGTGTGTGCATTGCCGTCTGCTCCCAATCATACACGTCATGTCAACAAACTAAAAGACACTTATGAGTTGTTTTTGAAAAACAACTTTTTATTTTATTTGGGTTGGATAATAAGGAAAATTGAGGACAAAGCATTGTTTTATCTACGTCTAGCGACAATAAAAAAATAAAATAAAAAATTTCTGCCAGGCTGAACTGCTCACTCCTGGCCAGCAGAGGGCCCCCTTGAGCTGTCGGGCCCCTGGGCACCCGCCCGGTGTGCCCGTATTATAGATCCGGCCCTGCTTTGGACACCTCTGTTTTAGCTTCTTGGATACAAAGTTGTGGTTCAGGATAACATGTCTTTAAAATACATTTGAATGAAACATCATAAAAATCCAGTAAATCTTCATTTTTTACAAGTTTGTTCATAAACTTTTTATTTAAACATGTTTGGTCTTGAGCCGGAAAAGGGTAGCATGCCTCTCCGGGTCGGGGAGGAGGTCCTGCCCCAAGTGGAGGAGTTTAAGTATCTCGGGATCTTGTTCACGAATGAGGGAAAACTGGAGCGTGAGATCGATAGGCGGATAGGTGCAGCGTCCGCAGTGAAGCGGGCGCTGTACCGGTCTGTCGTGGTGAAGAGAGAGCTGAGTCAAAAGGCAAAGCTCTCAATTTACCGATCGATCTACGTTCCCACCCTCATCTATGGTCATGAGCTTTGGGTTATGACCGAAAGAACAAGATCTCGGATACAAGCGGCTGAAATGAGTTTTCTCCGCAGGGTGGCTGGACTCTCCCTTAGAGATAGGGTGAGAAGCTCAGTCATCCGGGAGGGACTCGGAGTAGAGCCGCTGCTTCTCCACATCGAGAGGAGCCAGTTGAGGTGGCTCGGGCATCTGGTTAGGATGCCTCCTGGACGCCTCCCTGGTGAGGTGTTCCGGGCACGTCCCACCGGGAGGAGACCCAGAGGAAGACCCAGGACGCGCTGGAGGGACTATGTTTCTCGGCTGGCCTGGGAACGCCTTGGGATTCCCCCGGAGGAACTGCTCCAAGTGGCTGGGGAGAGGGAAGTCTGGGCCTCCCTACTTAGGCTGCTACCCCCGCGACCCGACCCCGGATAAGCGGAAGAAGATGGATGGATGGATGGATGTTTGGTATTTAATTGTATGCGAGCAACCTAAAGCACATCCCTCAGCATCATTTACAGTTTGTTTCAATAAAATACTGAACACAGTTTCACTGACATCCTAAAGTTTAAAGTTTCAGCACCAAATGTTGCTCTAAGAAAACAATGAACCATCCATGTGAGATGTATCTGTAAGACGATCTCCATCTGTTTTGGGTATTGTCATATAAAAATATAAAGCATCACCATATTTGTTTGGTTGAGTTGTAAAATTAGTTTTCCCAGAATAAACTGCAGATATACATGGTTTTGTTACTCAGCTGTTAATCCTTTAAACATAGATGTAAAACATGTTTGCTCCATTTGTTTTCCACCCACCTGGAAAATAAACTTTGAGAAGTATGTAAAACTTGTAGTGTGATTAAATTAACACAAATACCTGCACAGCAGGACACTCCAATTAGCCTTAAAAACTTCTACTTATAAAATCTACTTTAAATTTTACTTTAATTCTTCTGGTCTTAATCTTTGGTGCAGTTTAAAAGACTAAAGTCAGCCTGTCAGATTAGGGATTGCAGCGATAACAGTGAATCTGCTCAGATTCTGGATAATCTGCTCAGATTTGTACACATGTGTTGTTGTTGGCTCCTCTACAGCATGACCCTTGCTTTGTGTATTTAAGAGATCTCCACCAATCACACGCCCCCTTTCAAAAACACACACACACACAACTTTGTGTGTGCATACACGTCCTAAAACTCTGATGGTTTCGTGCCAACCCAGGACAAACCCTGCGCTAACAAAGGATTAGTCAGCCTTTTGCAGACTTGCTCTGCTGACTCGTACCATATCAAATAATCTCCCCGAGCTTTATCAGCCTTTTTCGTCTGAAACCTGCTACTCCAGCTCTCATCTTCTGTACTTCCTCCTGACGTGTGTTCTCTTCCACCTGCATCAAATCAGGTTATTCCCTCAGCGGTTTGGAATTTGACACTCCGAGAGTCAAATGGATTTGTAACACGTCTCCCCTGTGAGCGACCAGAGGCCCGGCGTTGTGGAATGGGACCCCATCCCCTCAGACCCACCAGCACCAAATCACAACAGAAGTTGTCTCAGTTGTCTCAGAAACATTCATATATTCATAACATTCACATTTCATATAAACATTCATATTGACATATAAAAGTCAATTAGTAAAAGTTATCTATCTAAGGAAGGAATCCAGCAGACTCATTGATTCTTCACTTCATCACAGTCTCCCATCCTGAGCAAGCACAAAGGCAACAGTGGAAAGGAAAAACTCCCTTTTCAACAGGAAGAAACCCGCAGCAGAACCAGACTCAGGACAAGCGGCCATCTGCTTCGACGGGCTGAGTTTGAGAGGACAAGAATGGAGAAATAAATGAACACAGAATGGCAGGTCCAGGTGTAGGTGCAGGTGTACCCCCTGTTGGAAGAAAGACCATAAAACAAAACCACATGTCAAGGATAGAAAAAAAAATACAAATACCAAACAGGTAGAGTGGAGTAAAAAAAGTCATCAGCTTGTCCTCCAGCAGTCTAATGCCTGGTACCCACTGCCCCGATGTCGGGCGGCTGAAGCGGCCGGTTTACATTCAAAGTCTATGAGGAGACGCGTGGAGTCACGGCGAACCGGGTAGCGGCGCGATTCGAGTGATCGAAGCGGCGCGGCGGCAGCCTGCAGTTCCTTTTCCACGCACGCGCGCGTCCAAATCAACCTAGGCGTCGAACTGCCAACGCCAGAAAATTCGATCTCTGGTGGCTCGACGCGTCCAGCAAACAGTCGGGAGAGCCTCTGCTATCTGATTACACAACCACAACGGGACTTTTTTTGGACTTTTTAAACTTACCGGATCGAGCCTCCATGAATTGGAACCAAACTCCGGTAAGAAACGTGACATTTTTACAGTTGCTGCTGACAGGCTGCTGTTCTCTCCAGTGTAGATCACCCCAAACATTAAAAAAACGTTTTAATCTCATCAAAGACCGTCGGAGGTGCAGTTAACACAACAACTGAACCCGGAAAACGAGCTACACCCCCTCCCTCTGCCACCCCTTAGTGCGCGTCATCAGACGGTCTTCAGTGGCTCAATGGGACCGTGACAAGCGGCCAAAAGGAGACGGCAGGCGCGTTTCGAGTTGTGCAGTGGGGACCAGGCATAAGCCTGCAGCAGCACAACTCAGAGCTAGTTCAGGAAATCCAAGTCAAAACTAACTATAGGATTTATCAAAAAGGAAAGTCTTAAGCCCAGTCTTAAAACTGGACAATGTGTCAGCGTCACAGATAGAAACTGGAAGAGAGGAGCTTGATAACTGAAAGATCTTCCTCTCATTCTGCTTTACAAAACTCTAGGAGCCGCGAGTAAGCCTGCAGTCTGAGAGTGAAGTGCTCTGTTAGGAAAATATGGACCAATAAGATCTGTAATATAAGATGGAGCTAGGTTGTAGAGAGCTTTGTGGGTTAGAAATAAGATTTTGAATTCTATTCTGGATTTGACAGGGAGCCAATGGAGAGAAGCTAAAACTGGAGAGACATGATCTCTCCTACTAACTCCAGTAAAGACTCTGGTTGTAGCATTTTGGATCAGCTTAAGACTTTTTAAAGATTGTCACCATCCCGCTCAGCTGCACTCAGATAAGCAAGCTTTTTTTTACACCCTCACAGAATGACAACAGCACCTCATAGAACCACCACAGAAAAGCCAAATACCTTAAGAGGGAAAGCAAAACGTGTTTTTGTTTGTTTGTTTCGTGACTCTCTTGGAATTGCTCACTAATCTAAACTGGTGTTCCACAAACCTCAAGGATTGTATCTTTAACGTCATCTAAACACAAAGTGACCACAGAACAAGCTCAGAGACTAAAGTTGTCTGCGCTCATTAATTTTCTGGACGAGTCTCAACTGAAGCTGGGTCGTTTCAGAGCATTAGCTCGGGCTGATACTTGTTAGAGGAAATCTAGCAAAGCAGACATTTTTATCTTTACATCCTCTTTACAAAGCATTTTAAACGATAATGGATTCCATCACTGGGTATTTTCTGACGTATTACACAACTACAGCTCGTAGGCAGTATGGTATTTACACAGAAGGTGATCAAGAGGGTCTTTTGTCTGTAGAAAAAATCCACATAGCATGTAAGGTTCTTGTTATGCACATAACCTAACTGTGCCACAAAGTTCTGCAAATTGCCTTTAACCATGCAATCTTCCAACTTAAAAGTAATTTGATTATTGAAGACAGACTTGACGAACTGCAGACTGTAGCCTTTTAGTCCCCAGAGCCCCACATGCTGCTGTAGTGTAAAACGTGATACCTCTTCATTAATCCTGCTGATTGGAGCGCAGCCCAGTAGGATGTTTGCACTTTGAGAGCGGGCTGCTTGGCCCAACTGTGAGTTTGTGTGTCGACGTGAACATGCATGCGTTTACATCTAAACACGCGTGTGCATGTGGACGGAGGATGAAACATGTGCGCCTCTGGACACAAACACCTCCACCTCTGACTGTGTTTGCGTGATCTGAGCGCCGATGGCGAGGCCTTGCATTCACCCGACAGCCCTCGACCTTCCTGCAGCGTTTCTCACTATCTCACCCTCTGCTAGTGCTAGCTCACACTGGGACGGAAAGCATGCCACCTACAGAAGCATCAAAGCTATTCGGCTCATTGAGCTGCAGATGGAATGACACGCAATCACGCACAGGACTCTGACAGCAGCTACTGGCCAGAATCTGTCGTCATTCTATCTGCATTCTTGCCTTAAAGTCTTGAGCACTGTTGAGTCAGCTCATCAAGCCTGATTTGGAGGAGGAGTGTCGTCAGTCTTCAGTGAAGCAACTCTGTTGTGATTATTGTTGGTCAAATTTCAGCTTTTTTTTTTTGTTCAGCTTGAAGAATCAATGATTTCTTACTTTGCCATCTGATTCACCCTATTGGTCCAATATAGCATATTTCAGAAGTTATGTCACACAAATTTAGTGTAATCTTCTACAGTTGAATGTTTTTGTAGCGTTTTAGATGGATGACCCAAAAGCAGAATCAGATTCGCTGGAAGCACTCCTTAACGAAGCAAGACTATTACTATCTTGAACCAAGACAGAACGGCAACAAAACGTTGTTTTTTGGCAACTCAACAAGCACACGGGATAATCACGGGGACCTGACAGTGACTGTGGAGAACAAGGAGGGTTGATGAGAAAATGGAAACAGGTGAGCTGATTAGAAATGGGAGCCAGATGAAGTGTGAGGAGCTGAAACCAGAGCAACTGAGGACATCTGGTGGTTTGATAATAACAAGAACCCAACTGGACTCATCTGAGAAACCTTGAAAAAAATTAAAGCATTAGTTCAGACTTTTTTATGTGTAAGATTCAATTCAATTCAGTTTATTTATAGAGTGCCAAGTCACAACAGAAGTTATCTCTGGGCAGTGGGCACTGAACAGAAGCATTCACATATGTGATGAATGCCTATTAGTAAATATATTTATCCAAGGAAGGAAGGTAGAGTTAGTATCTCACCTGTTGCAGGTACCGCTTCAGTGGCCTTCATTTGGAAAAAGTTGATTCGGAACAGATTACCGAACGAACAACACAAACCAGAGGAACCAGAAACAAGGTGGATTGCTGCCATCTTTAAACACTTCTGATCAAATAAATCTCAGAGCAAGTCATGTCTAAAGCCTTGACTTTGTCATCCAGTTTGTAGTAAACACCCTCGTCAAAATCTGTGGGCGTGTAACAGCAAATAGTGGCAGCAGCAGCAAGCTGTAGCACTGCTGCTGCATGCTGAGGCACCTTTACCAGAATTATTATAAATTATGAATCCTTCCATTCAACCATCCATCTATCTGTCCATCATTCCATCCATCTATCATCCATCCTTTTGGCCATCCATCCATCCATCTATCCATCCATTCATCCATCCAACACAACTAAAATGGGAACAACCTAATCAGCTGAATGAATTGGAATAATATTTGGTGCACCCCCTCACATCTCTCGCTGAGTAAACTGTTATGACTTGAATTGTCCAGAGTTATTTCATCCACCATTAGTTAAAGAAATATGTTCGATTTGTGACCAAACACGTCAAACTAATAAATATCAACATCCAGCCTCTGTATTTAGCTTTCACAAGAAATGTTTAGACATGCCTCCTTTTACTCTGGGGGCTATTTGTTTAAGTTACAACCTAAAACTCCTCCCGAAGTCAGAAGCAGCTGTGAAACTGTGAGACCAAGACGAACTGGACCGTTCTCGACAGATAAGAGACACTTGGGAGAATCTGAAAATATGGCGGATCTTCTCGTTTTTGACATTTAGGCACAGTGACATATTGAAACTGTGAAAAAAGTTGACATATTTTACTTTTGTCTAATAAAACTGCACATCAGGCAATAAATAACAGTTTACAACACGAGCAACGAATGTTATTAAAAGTTCCCCACTACAAATCAGCTATATTTGATGAAACGTTAAAAATGGAAACAGTAAATGCTTCATCCATGTTAGCCACTGGAGCCAGCTTTTACAACAGTTATGACCTTATCCCAGCAAACAAACCTTCAGAGTGGAAAAATAATATTTTTTTATGGCACAGCTGAACAAAGCTACTAATTAATGCACAATTTGCCAGTATTTTTGTATTTGATTGACAAATACAATTGGGTAAAATATTTTTGGAAAAAAAGCAGTGTTGTTTTGTATAATAAAATCATTTAATCTGATGTATTCTATGAATATTTTGCATTACCTCACAGAGCTGTTAATAAACTGTTAATATAGAAAATGTCAGCACGCCATTACAAAAAAAAAAGAAGAAGAAAAAAACACTTTTCCTGAAGCTCAAATTGTTACTGTGGTTCGATACAGTATCTCTGCACGTTTGTCCCTGCAGCATCTGATTTACCGTCCGTTATCTCCCGCTTTCTTCATCTATCTCTGAGCAATCTGGTTTCACTTGGGCTCCCAGCTCCATTTAAGAGCACTTTGTCAACACAATGTGAGGAGGAGATTTTCATCCCAGCCTATCAATCTCAAATCGTGCATTGTGTTGTGCACAAAAAAAAAAAAAGCAAAGAGGTTATACGGCACGTGCTGAAACGCCCTAATCTCTTCAAGATGCTAGTGTGTTTATGGTGCAGATGAAAAGTAGTTACATTTTTCTGAATGCACCATTCTCTGTTTGCAATTATTACTCAACTGACGCAAAACTTTCTCAAACAACAACTGATGAGCTGTTTAATTCACGATTGAAAACTGAAAGTTATGCACCATAACTCATGTTCCCTGAAGGAAGGGAACGAGGTGCAACATATGCTATGGGAATTGCGCCCCCGCGCGATTACCTGAAGGAATACATTCACGCCTTTATGGCAGGGCGTCAGCGTTGCGCCAGAGGCCCCGCCCTCTGGGTATTTAAGCCGCTGACGCCCATCCATCTTTCTCCAAAATGCACTTCACCGAGCTTTCAGCATTGAAAGGGCCAGATATGTTGCACCTCGTTCCCTTCCTTCAGGGAACATGAGTTATGGTGCATAACTTTCAGTTCCCTTTCAGTCATGTTCTCTCGGTGCAACATATGCTATGGGAACGTAATTCATTCACGCCCTTGAAATGCTCAGTAAAATGCATGCTAGTGTGAACGTCTGCCCTTGTTCAGCAGGCATCTCAAGGTTACTTTCTACTGTGTGTTAGAAAGGACAGCCTGAGTGACATCACACGCAGTAACATCCAAACTGTAATGCTTTGCAAAAGTGTTTATTGAGCTCCAGTTCGCTGCAGCACAAATGTCTGCAACTGGTACACCCTTGAACAGTGACCACGAGGTGGCCAAGCCCCGTGTAGAGTGAGCGTGCACTCCAGAGGGCACCTGTTGACCTTTGCTACTGTACGCCCTCTTTGTGGCCTCAGTCACCCAGTGTGAGAGGCGCTGTTTTGATAGGGCCTTTCCGGTAGCAGGTGCTGCAAAGCACACAAACAATAGATTTGTTCTTCTCCATTCGACTGTTCTCTGCATGTAAGTACTTAAAGCCCTCACAGGGCAGAGAGCCTTCAGCCTTTCCTGTTCCTGAGTGAGGACAGGAGCAGGTGGAAAAGAGGAGAGATCAAAGTCCAGACTTCTAGGGTTTGGAGTCAGGACTTTAGGGACATATGCGGGATTAGGCCTTAAGGTGACCTTTGACCCGTCAGGGGCGAATCTGGTACACATTGGGTGTACAGACAAGGCATGGAGGTCGTCCACGCGTTTCGCCGAGCAAAGGGCCAGGAGCTGAGCGGTTTTATAAGATAATAAATCTATCCTAATCTTGCTCAGTGGCTCGAATGGGGGGTCACAGAGAGCCCCCAAGACCAGACTACGATCCCATCCAGGTGTCAGGATCCTACTGGGGGGTTTCTTCTTTAGCATGCCCTTCATAAATCTTATTATGAGAGGATGTGTGCCAGGTGTCCTGTTTCCCAGCCTTCGTGACAGGCTGAAATTGCTGATAGGAACACTTTAATTGTTGAGAAAGAATGGCCCTTTTCCAGTAAGTCCTGAAGAAAAGTCAGGAGCTGAGCCAGGTCACATGAATAAGAAATAATATTTCTTTCTGCGCACCAAGCTTCAAAAATACGCCATTTCTGTGCGTAAAGAGACTGTGTTGACACAGCTCGGGCGTTCTGTATGGTATTTACCACATTTTCTGGCAAGCCTGATGCTACCAGCCTGTTCCTTTCAACCACCAAGTTGAAGTTTTCCACAGCTCCCAGCCTAAGCGGCAGGATTGCTTCTTCTGGTGATGTGGTGTGTTCCTGAAGAGGAGCAGTTGGTGAAAACGGTTCTCCTCCAAGAGTCCTGGGGCCTCATGTATCAACCATGCGTGCGCACAAAAACATTGCGCACGTCACTTTCCACGCAAAGTGGCGTATGTATCAAATCTGATATGAACGGGAATATCTGCGCTTCCACGTACAAATCCACGGCTGCTCCCCTCCTTGCGTACGCACGTTTCTGTGGTTATTGTTCCTTTGGCGACACTTACAGGTGATCTGTGAAACTGTGTCCATGATATGAAAACAATCATAAATCCCACCAAACACACATGATTAACGATTATTACATCCACATGGACGCAATTAGATGAGTGGATATAAAAGCATGCGCCAGATAGTGGCAACAATATTGACAACAATGAGATGTAATTTCTTTAAATAAGAAGTTAACCAAGCTGTATTAACACGCCTACGTTTAGGTCAGTGGGTAAAGCGCTTGCCTTTAGTTCCAAAGGTCGTGAGATCGACTCCCGCATGGTACAACGTTTTTCTTTTTTTTTCGTTCCAGATTGAAATACACATGAAAACTATTTACAAAACAATAAATCGTCTGCTTCCTTTCATTTCATGTATTGTTCTATTTCTTGTTGTTTCATTCAATAGTTTTCCTGTGGTCTTTAAATCCGGAATGAAAAAAAAAACATTGTACCAAGCGGGAGTCGATCTCACGACCTTTGGGACGAAGGGCGGGCGCGTTCGCCACTAAGCTATACAGGCATGTTAGATCAGCTTGGTCAACTTCTTATTTAAAAGTGGATGGTTTGTTTTGCACTGTGCGTGCCGAATGAAGCCTTTTTCCGTGCTTCTCTGCCTCACTCAGAAGTGATTTCTGTTCACAGTCCGTGAAGTTCCTCTTTTTTCCACGTTCCGACATGATTTGCAATGGAGCAGAGACGACATTCCTGTCGTGCATGGCATATTTGAATGACTTTGCATATTCATACGGAGGCGTGTCAAGGGCGGAGTCGGCCACTCTCTCATGTGCGCTGAATTCCACGTTGATTGTGTTGTACATAAGGAATGTGCGTGGATTCCGGTGTACGCACAGTTTGATAAATCTGGATTTTTTTGTGCGTGGACACTTTTCTGGATTTGTCCGTACGTTACTTTTCAGTAAGAAATCTACGCAAGTCTTTGTACATGAGGCCCCTGGACCCTGTGATCCCCTGAGGGTCAACCAAGTTAGGAAGAGGGTCTTTTTGTAGATGTACTGCCATGCTACTCTGTTCAAGAGTGTTTGAGGGCAGAGGCAATTTGTTGTCATTATTAGACAAAAGTGGAACAGAATGTCTGATTTTCCTCTTTTTATTGGGGTCCATGGGGCTGAGGAGCTGCGAGTTTTGTAAACGAGCAGATCTCCTGACCCCAACCCGTTTCCTGGTTAGGTCTGGTTTACTGGACTCCAGCCTTAACAGCATACTGGAGGCCAACAAACCGCCCGGGGTCCGTGTGTCACCCGGTGGGGGAACATTGTTTAAGAGCAGATCTGAGTCAGCACAGCGAGTATGGTCACGTGCTGCAGGATTACTGCCAGAGCATTGCATGTCACCCATAAATGATAATGGGACAGCTGCAACGTGAGAACCTGGAGATGGTCCTTTGTGTTTGGAAGACTTTAAATTGGTTGGTGACAGAAAGCTCAGTTCTCCTTGATCAAGAGGAGGACAAATCTGATTCAGCCCTGGTTTTATGCACACAGTAGTTTGATCTCCACTGTCTTTGTGCACATGTGAATCAGGTGATAACCTGTGGGCTTCTGCCGTGGCCCCCGTCCCTTCCTGGGGGCTGTTGAAAAGGCGTCCGGGAAGGTGGGCCGCCAGATTCTGTCGGCGCGCACCCCTGGGGCGCGAACGTGTCACGAGTTTGTGTGGTTTGTGTATTGTCCGCCCCACGGTTCACAGCGGAGCGGTGTCTGGAGCACGTGACCCCCCTCAATTGTCTTTGTGAGAGGTGTGGGACTTGCTTGCAGGGGCCTCTGCACCTGTCTGTTACAGACAGAGCAGAAGCACCCTGCTGGGGCTTATTGATTAGGCTAACACCCCATGAGCCGTGAGGGAGGTGGGGAAATGGTCCCCTCCCTTTATTTCGGCTGGCAGGCCAGAGGGACCCGTTCTGCTGAAGTTATGTTGTTGTTATTGTTTTTTTTTTGTTTTTTTTTGAGTCAATAAAACAGAGAGTGGCTGTTTTTGAGCTTTATTCGTGCTTACGTGTAACGACATATTTGAGTTTATGTCACTCACAGCAGGAAAAGCGTGATTTGTGCATGCAACAGAGTTACCAGCTTTTTGTACCGTGCTACAAATAAAGTCTGGACATGAAAGGATCATTCCCCGTACCACGTGGGCGGGTGATCGTGTAAAATGGAAACGTGGACCTGGTTCATCAGGCACGTTTTTGTCTAGTGTCCCGGTTCACCGAGAAGGCCCTGTGTCTGACCGCCTGACGGGGGACAAACCTGTTTTTGCTCCAGGCGTGTTCAGTCCATGGTGGGTCCAGCGGTGGATGCTGCCGGTGCTCGGTCTCGTACGCTGGTCGCTTTTGCGGTGGGGCACGTGTAGCTGAATGGTGTCGAGGCTGCGCAGGTCTGCCCCCAGCTGACTCCCTGGGGGGGAGGGGGGCGAAAGTTCTCCTGGGTATGCCCACCCGGAGAGCTTCGGCCTGTTTGCGCCTCTGGTCCAGCTTGGACTGAATTCGATCCAGAGCTTTCCCAAACAATCCCGTCGGTTCTATCGAGTGGTGGAGAAAAGGCACCTTTTGTCCCTCAGGGAGGTCTGTAAGGGTCATCCAAAGATGGCGAATCGCGATGACCACCTCAGCCATGCCTCTGCCCTGAGCAACAGCAGCTGTTCCCATCATGCGGAGCACACAGACTGTTGCCCTGCGGGCTTCATCCAGCAAGTCAGCGGCAGCCTGTTTGTCTGACGTTACCTGGAGCTCCTGCAGTTTTTCCGCCAGGTAAGCCTGCATCAACGCGGACGCGTTCATCGCGCGCGCGGCGAGTCCCTGAGCCCTGTAGCATTTCTCGAGCAGAGAAGCTGAAGCTCTACACGCCTTGCTGGGGAGAGTTGGTTTTGTCCCGGATGACTTGGGAGCCAGGTGAGACACCAACGTGTCCTCAATTTGAGGCACG
>JBBPBX010088523.1:0-14478 GCA_038048925.1 Garcialebias charrua
TTAAACCTTACAATTAGTTCATTACTTATTAATAAACTACATTACATTGGACTCTGAAATAACCTTTTAGTGGTTATGCTTAACCTTGCAGCTTATTAAATTAAGCTATCGCACATTAAATAAAAAAAAGGCGTTCAATACAGGATCAACTGGACTTTATTTGTTGCAGAAAACGTTTCGACTTCTGTCCAGAAGTATTTTTCAATTCAAGTCTTTTTCAGAATTGAAAAAGACTTCTGGACAGAAGTCTAAACGTTTTCTGCAACAAATAAAGTCCAGTTGATCCTGTATTGAACGCCTTTTTTTGATTTCATCATGTCCTGGACGACTGAGAATCTTCACCAGCTATCGCACATTATCTGAACAATTGAAGTGATGTTTAGCAAGAGGAAGCTAGGCTTTTTTAAACTTCGATTTGATCCTCTATCCATTAAAAAACTACATGATTTGAAAAACATGGAGATAGTGTTTTAAATTTAAATCCTGCTGTGCTCCATTTTACCAGTCAAACTCACGGAGATATTTTTTGACCTTGGGTAAACATGCTGCAGAGGCTGCTGGATCCACAGGATGGACATCAGGCCACAGGTGTTTGAGATGCCATGATGGAGAAACTCCTGAATGAGGATGATTATAAATGGATTACACAAATCCTACACCTTTATAACTGCACTGCCATGTAGAATGATTTACAAAACATGGAGATACTGTATTATGGCTAAAATTTCTATTACTCATTACAGATAAAACAAAACAATAGAAAAGCTACTCCTTATTTGTAACTGTCACTAATCATCTGAGGACCTTTGTCAATTTAATGAAAAATAGTGTTTGTGTGATTCAAGTTATAAAGCTGTGCTTTGCCGTGAGCTTGGGTTATGGAGATTGGCACATGCCGAACAATCTCCATTATGCAAGCTTACAGAACACAACAGCTTTATAACTTGATTCACACACTCCATTTTTCATTAAATAGAGATTGCTCCTCAGATGATTAGCGAAATGTCTTCGCTTCAAAGGAAAGTCATGATTTTTTTAAATCATTTTGGTTTGGATTTGACATGTAAAGGATAACATAGAATCTTCACCAGTGTCGTTATAGGTTAAAAATAAACAAAGTTACTTTGCTTATCCTACACTATTGACTTACAACAAAAATGCTGTAAGCGCTTCACTTTTGAAGATAAGATGGAAGCACGACTTACAGTTGTGTTTTTATTAAAAATTAAGGCATACAAAACAAGCTTTTTTTTTTTTAAGGTTTAGAAATATACATTTCTCGTAACTTATCGGTTTGCCATGGAACGGGCAACCGTTTCCAGCACCCCAAGGAGCGCTTGATTGAAAGCAGCCCTCTGGTCAGCCTCCTGCCTTCGTTGTGCTGCTTCCTCCCTCCGCAGTTCTGCTTCCTCTCTTCTTAAAGCAATTTCCTCCCTCAGAATGGCTTCCTCGTGCTCCCTCGCTGCTGCAGCTTGGCGTTGCCTCTCCGCAGCAGCGGCCTCGCGTGCTTTTTGGGCTTCCTCGATGGTTAACCGGAAGTGTTCCTCTCGCTGTGCCCGGTTCTTCTCCTCCTGTTCAGTCTGAGCTGTAACAAAGCTTTCTGCTACAGTTGTCGCTTTGCGCTTTCTATGACCTAGATAGAACAAACAAGAAAATGGCTGTTAGACAATGAAGTACAGAATGATACAGTTTTTAAATACGTTATTGAAGTTTTAGTTCCTGCTAATTTTGAATGTTGATCGTAACATCAGAAATGTGATTCTCTTCATAAAGCAATCTTGCACCTTTATGGTGGTAAGCAAGTGGGTATAAACAAATGACATGTTTCAAGAGTTTGTGTGAATTTAGAAAAAGAACAATGCCATCATAAATCATAACATAAAAAAACACACTGAATAATATGAATTATAAACTTTATGAATGAAAGTTAAAGTAATAAATGAATAATACATTTTAGCATTAACACAATTGAATAATTGATAATGTAGTTTTACTACATGTACGTTGTTTTAAAAGAAAATAGTAAACACAACACAAAATTACTATCAACGTGATGTTAGACACGATTGGTGCTGCTTCATACCTAGTAAGGGGTGTTGGGTGGGGCCTTTCTGCTGCGTGTTGACCGGCGGAGTGGATGTAGAATTCCTTGAAGCTGTACTTGGAGCTTCAGTGGTCGGGGAAGGGTTTGAAGTGGGAAGGCTTGGAGAGTCAGAAACAGAATCTGAAGAGCCTTCTTCTTCATGGACACTGTCTGCATCAAAAAAAGAGTGAAAAAACAGAAACAAAGTACAGTTACCATTGATGCCAAGTAATGACGACGTAACTGTGTGAGCCTCATTTGTTAAGATAGGGTATATACAGAATTTCTTGAATTAATTCTAATAGCTATTAATATAATTTTAATGCCATTACAATATTTTTAAAACTACTACAACACTGAGCTGGAACCATTGTATTTCAGTTCAGAGCAACTAATAGTAAAGTGATAAATTAATGTAATTTTCTTCCTAAAGTTTGGTAGTAAATGTAGTTTTATAACAATTTTTGTATGCTGGATACATCAATTTGCTTCTTGCCTCAATAAAAGCACTGACCTACTTGTTATTTAAATCTAACCCACGGCAAATAGTTATTTAACTTTTCACACACACAACATATCTCTAATGGCAAACAAAAAACTTGAAACTTAAAACCAGAAAAGTTTCAAATAATTCATCATTGAACACATGCACAATTCAAATAGAGGGGGGGGGGAATAATAACTGCTGTACTGTATATTTCTGCCTGTAAGTCTCTGTTTTTAGCAAAATTTACATGCCCTGGGACTTATAGGCCAAAGTGACATATTTATAGAATTTTTACAGATATTTATAAACCATTTTTGGACAGATATAACCGTTTCCAATTATTCTGACTAAACCAAAAACAGCTGCACCACCCCGGTGAATTTGACCATTAAAGTGCATTTATTACGCAAATGATAGACTGACACACATCTCTGCTATAATTTACAGCTAACAAACAATTCTTTAGGAGCTTTTTGTTGTTAAATTTTAGATAAACGACCGCACGCCTTCTTCCTTGTTGTTGTCGTCCCGCACGCGCGTGCAACAGCACCAAGCGCGAAAAACTATCTTTACAGCAGATTATTAAATAACATTTAGTTAGAAAACGTTAGACAGAGACACACCTATGCTATAATTTACAGCTAACAAATGTTTATGTATTTTTCTTCAGAGAAAGGGGCCGCTCCGAGTCCTCCCTCCATCTTTTTTTTCTTTTCAGAAAAACCTCTCGGCTGTTGCTGAAGTCTCCGGTGGTTTTTCAGTCCAAAAACGCTCAGAGAGTTGCATGACTCACTGGAAATATGTTTAAAGTTATAAAACACTCACCATCTACTATAGACTCCAGAAGAGAAGTGGCTGAGTCGAGGCCAGTCTCCCTCCCACTGTTGGCTGGGCGTCGGCCGTAAATCTCGTCCATTTGGTCAAACCACTTCCAACTTTTTCGGTCTGCTCCGCTCCTCCCATTGTGGTCCTTAATCGCTTTATAATCACTTTTTAGTTTTTTAAGCTTTGCTCGAATTTGTTTTGGTGTGCGGTGGAAGCCCTGCTCCGCCATCTTCGAAGACATCTCTTGAAAAATCCTTTCATTGCGCTTCATCCCATCCAGCTCGCTCTGAATATTTTCATCGGCCAGCAAATAAAGAAAAGCCTGAACCTCCGCGTTTGACCACGGTTGTGACATGATTATAAGCCTGTGTTAATTCTCAGAAATATGCTCCTCCGACTTGTTGTTCTCGATTTTGGCGGCATTTCCTTCTTCTTCTTCTTCTTCTTCTTCTTGGCGGATTGCAAACAACGTTCAGGTGCATACGCCACCTACTGGAGAAGACTGAATCTCCGCCCTCCGACCTAGGACTACGCCCCCTGACCAATCAGTGACCACACTGTGCTGATGTCATAACTGGACCCTAGAGAACTGGACCTTTGTACCTAGTTGAAGCAGGGACCAAAATAGGACCGGTTTCACGTGAACAGGACCCTGTGGGTACACCCCATAACTAGTTGTTAACTAGTTACGAACGAGCCCGAACGAGCGCGAACAGGACCTGTTGATAAGAGGCATATGAGAGGCCTTCTGGTCGTAGTACGCCTTGCGTCCTTCAGCTGATTTTTCCAGGTTTTTCTGGGCAAAAGCAAAAGTGTTTCTGAGGTGTACATTCAAATCTTTCATGTATTGTTGTGTAGTGTAGGCTGTCGCCATGGCGGCGTCGCCTGGTTGGTACAACAGGTGTAGAGGGAGAGTCATTTGTCGACCGGTCATCATCTCGAAGGGAGAGATGCCAGTTGATGTGTGTGGAGTGGCTCTTATGGCCATGAGGACCAGAGGGAGTTTCACATCCCAGTCCTTGTGGTTTGCAGCCACGTATTTCTTCAAAATACTCACCACAGTTCTGTTTGCTCTCTCTACTTGGCCTGAAGCCTGTGGGTGGTAGCCGACATGAAAGTTGGCCTTGACGCCTAGCGTCTTCCACAGTTCTTTCATCACTTCACCTGTGAAGTGTGTACCTTGGTCTGAGTTCACCCGAAGGGGAAGTCCAAACCTTGAGAATATATGATTCATTAACAACATAGCAGTGGTTTGTGCTGTGTCGTTAGGAGCTGGTAGGCATTCTACCCATTTGGTGAATGCACAGGTTACCGTGAGAAAATATTTATTTCCTCTAGAGCTCTTAGTGAGTGGTCCAACCCAGTCGATCTGGAGGTCAGACCATGGGAATGCAATGCCTCTGCTTTGCAGTGGTGCTCTGTGAAGTGGTCTGGTTGGCTGAAACTGGCCACAGACCACGCACCCTTCAATGTAGTCCTTGACATCCTTTTTCATTCCAGGCCAATAGGCAATTTGTTTTAATGCCGTCAGCGTGGCTTTATCTCCTTTGTGTCCTGCGGACGGGAGATCATGGGCATGAACTAACATCACCCCCCTTTGGTCATGGGGAACCACGAACACAGGTGAGGACGTCCGTCCATGGGCACAAGTTAGGATGCCACCGTTTAGTTTAAGCTGTTCACGCAGCTGGGAGAAGACGGCAGACAGGAATCGTTTAGGTTCTGGCCAACGTATCTTCTTACGTTTACCTATTTCCATGTAATTCAGGTGTGACACAACCGTCGGCGCAGTCGCAGGTGTGTCTGATTGTACAGACTGCGACAGGTCACTGCCGTTGTGTGTGTCTTCCCATTTCTTGACTGAAGAGGGGCCCTTTGAGTCTGTAAAAACTATGTCATTTCTGATTAGTTCTAGACACAAATGTTCCTGAACCAAGGTTACATCAAAAGCTTGGCTGATAGCCGATTTACCTGTCCCAGGGGACAGTACAGCAACCTCGGTGTGGGGTCCTTGGATCTCCACACCTTTCTCTACCTGTGGTAGGTAATGTGAGTTTGCCCCCATTCTGTCTGATGAGGGGTCCTCGTAATCTGCAACATTGATGTCCAAGTGACTGTCAGCGTTTGGATGACTGTCATTTTCTGGACTCAGATGCCCTTGAACCAAGGTTTCATTGAAAGCTTGGTTGATTGCCGAATTACCTGTCTCAGAGGACAGTACAGCGTCATCGGTGTGGGATCCTTGGATCTCAACACCTTTCACTACCTGTGGTAGGCAGTGTCCAGTGAGTGCTGAATGTGTCAGCTCACAGAGGAGGTTTTCTTGTTGGGCCAGAGTTTGGTCCAACTTTTGGGTCTCTTCTGTCTCACTTGTAGTTGAAGGTTCACTTACCGGGCTCTCGTCCTCGGATGAGCAGTCCCTTGTGCCCTCTGCGGTACCTGCGGTTAGGCAGTCTGTATCACAACTAGGAGGCACTTTTATTGGCAGGGGTTTTCTCACTGTGCTCCACATTTTCTGTTGGCCATAGTCTATAATCGCTTCAAAGCGGTTTATAAAATCTTGGCCAACCAAAAATGGGAATGAGTCAAGGTTAGACACAAACACCGGGTGGCGTAGTGTCATTTTGCCAACCTGCATGTGAACCATAGCTATAGCTGTCAGGGTTGTTCTCGTCTCTGCGAGACCCTGTAGCTCAATAGCACATTTCTCGAAGGGTATCTGCCTGTCAACACCGTTAGCGGCAGTCCTCAGCTCCTCGAACAGCTTGGCCGACATAATAGTTATATCAGAACTGCCATCCAGGAGGGCTTCACGCTCAAGGACACCTTCCAGTGTGATAGGCAGGTAAGCTTTCTTAGCCACCCCCCTTTGTAAAAAGTTACACAGAAACCTCACAGGTCTTGGCCCACGTTTCTGTTCACGTGTGACTCTGGCTGTGTAATCTTGTTTACTGTCAGCATCTTGTTGGCTGTCAGCATCATGACCTTCAGGATGTTGTAGACTATCAGCAGTTTGTTTGCTGTCTTCGTCATCAACTGTGTGCTCTGAGTTGTTAAAGACAAGGTCACTCATTGTCCCAGTATGGTCATCCTCTGTATCATTCAAGTTTTCAAACAACCAACTTACATCCACCACCTCATCAGAGCTTGGAGGTCTGATGCCTTTGTTCTGGAACGTTTGCGACCTTTTGCATGTCTCGGAATGTGTCATCCGAGGTGCAGGTCCACGTCTCAGGGGTCCCTTCCGGGCCCACCCTGGTCTTGGGCGTCCTGTAGAGCTAACACCCACCTTTAGTTGTTTTTTAGTTTGAAAATCTTGTTTAATCTCGCCTTTTTTAGGACTGGAATCCAGCTCCAGCGAGTGGGATTTGACCGCTTCACCTGGGGACACCTGTAAGGGTGTTTTGATTAGCATGTTAGCTTCAAATGCATTTATAGCACACTGTTTTATTTCTTCCATGGTTTGCTTTTTTGGAATAACCATGGTGAGCAGCTGAAGTCTTATCTCAAAGACGAGATGGAAGAAGAAAGACCACTTAAAGTCTTCATCTTCTTCCATGCCTGGTGTATATTTATCACCAAAATGAGCTTTAAGAAGCCTGTCGTAAAACATCAGAGGATGTTCACCTGCTTCTTGCCACACGTACCTGTCAACTGAGCAGTCACCACCTCGGCTCGTTCTAAGCCATTGTGGGGCCCTGATGGAGTGGACCCTCTCACATGTTTCACCCTGTTTAACGTCCATTATTGTATTGATTTTGTGTGAAAAAAATCAAAGGATTGTTCTCATGTTAGTGTTTGCAAATAAATATTCACTTTTAATGTAGCACTGAGTCAAATAAACTAACCAGCTGAGGTTTACGCGTTTCACTGTGTAATAAGTATTCATAGGTACCTTTTTTCAGGTTTTACCCTCAATGAACTTTGTAAAAGTTAAATGCACTCTTGCAGTGTTAAAGGTTCAGTCTGCAGTTTCTGTAGAACAGCAGCACTTAGAAAAAATTTCAACAAGCAAAGCATTCTGATCCCTCCCCCTCAGAGCCATATATGGCTCTGCCCCCTTGTGGTCTGTTAAAATTCAAATTCAAGCTCTGTTTTTATTGGCTGATTCAAATTCAAGCTCGGTTTTTATTGGCTGGTTACAAACTTTGTTTTTATTGGCTGGAACAATATGAAGACACTCCTGACTCTGTTTACGAGTTGGATAATAAACTATTTTTCAGAACGGACCGGAGCATCGAGACTACGGGGAAAACGCGAGGTGGGGGTGTCTGTATTTACGTTAACAAAGACTGGTGCACGAACTGTGCCGTTATCAGCAGGATCTGCTCAGCTGCTGTGGAGCTTTTAACAATAAGATGTAGGCCACATTACCTCCCCCGCGACTATTCAGCGATAATAATAAGCAATGTTTACATACCACCCGATGCTAATGCTAAAGTCGCTCAGGAAGAAATTCATGAGTTACTCACTTCGCTGCAGTGTAAATATCCTGAGGGGTTTTTCATTGTTTCCGGGGACTTCAATCACGTGGATTTACGTGCCATCCTCCCAACCTTCAATCAGCACGTTTTCACAGAAACACGAGGAAATAAGACATTAGACCAGGTCTACACGAATGTGAAGGGGGCGTACACGGCGAAGCCACGCCCACCGATCGGGGCTTCCGACCATCGCTCCCTGCTATTGGTCCCTAGACAGCTCCCCCCACTCAGACGTTCGATGCCAGAACAAAGAGTGATAACATCGTGGCGCCAAGATAGTTCCCCCATGCTGAGGGACTGCTTTGAAAACACAAACTGGTCTGTCTTCAAAGAGGCAGCTACGAATGGAAATTCAATTGACCTGGAGCTTTATGCTTCCTCTGTCCTGGGTTACATCAGTACATGTGCTGAAAATGTATCCATAAGAAAGTGTGTTAAATTTTACCCCAATCAAAAACCCTGGCTAAATAAAGATGTCCGCACCCTGCTGGCAGCCAGGGACACTGCATTCAAGTCTAAAGACACTGAGGAGTTGAGAAAGTGCAGGAGAGAACTGGATGATGGCATAAAGAAGGCCAAAGCCGCGTATGCACAGAGGATCGAGGGACAGTTCACCTCACATGATCCAAGGAGCATGTGGCAGGGCATCAAATGCTTAACAGACTACAAGGGCAAAAGCAAACAATGCCCCAGGGACCCATCCCTGCCTGATGCCCTCAATAAGTTTTATGCACGTTTTGATGATCCAAACAGACCAACTAGCACCAGACTCACCTCATCACCAGACGAGGAGCACCTCAAAGTGACCGCAGCAGAAGTGAGAGGCAGTCTCAGAAGGATCAACCCTCATAAAGCTACGGGTCCAGACAACATCCCAGGGAAAGTTCTGAAGGAATGTGCGGACCAGCTCTGTGAGGTGCTGGCTGACATCTTCACCACCTCACTTGCACTGGAGTCAGTTCCCACCTGCCTGAAGACCGCCACCATCATCCCAGTCCCAAAAAGCTCCACAGTGACTGGTCTGAATGACTATAGACCGGTGGCCCTCACCCCGATAGTCGCTAAATGTTTTGAGAAACTGGTCATGTCCCACATCAAGACAGCCGTCAACATCAACGAGGACCCTCATCAATATGCATATCGTGAGAACCGATCAACAGAGGACGCCATCTCCTCCGTGGTCCACACTGCTCTCACCCACCTGGATCAGAAGGACTCATACGTGCGTCTGCTCTTTGTGGACTTCACATCTGCCTTCAACACCATGATCCCCCAAACTCTGATAGACAAACTATCCACACTTGGACTAAGCCCCTCTATTTGTAACTGGGTCTTAGACTTCTTAACAGACAGACCACAGTCCGTGAAGATCCACAACTTCTCCTCCTCCACCATCACCCTCAGCACTGGCTCTCCTCAGGGATGTGTGCTGAGCCCTCTTCTGTTCACTCTGCTCACATATGATTGTATAGCCACACATCCAGGCTGTCATATTGTTAAGTTTGCAGATGATACAGCTGTGGTGGGATGCATCACAGATAATGATGAATCCAGCTACAGACAGGAGGTGGAACATCTGGAGAGCTGGTGCAAAGAGAACAACCTTCACATGAATGTGAAGAAGACGAAGGAGATGATTGTGGACTTCAGAAGGAACAAACACACCCACACCCCACTGTATATAGGTGGATCTGCGGTGGAGGTGGTCTCCAGCTACAAATACCTGGGTGTACACTTGAATGATAACCTCAGCTGGAGCAACAACACCACCAGCCTGATCAAGAAAGGTCATCAGAGACTCTACTTCCTCAGACGGCTGAGACGAGCCGGTCTGAGAAGCCCAGTCCTCACCTCGTTCTACAGGTGTGCAGTGGAGAGCGTCCTGTGCTCCAGCATCAACGTGTGGCATGGAGGCTGCACAGTTGCAGAGAGAAAAGCTCTGCAGAGAGTGGTGAAGGCTGCACAGAAGTCTGTGGGAGTCAGTCTCCCCACCATCACAGACATTTACACCTCCAGATGCAGAAAAAGAGCCACCTGCATCATGAAAGACCTCACTCACCCAGCACACTCACTCTTTGCACCACTCCCCTCGGGACGGAGGTTGAGGAGCATCAAATGTAGAACCACTAGACTGAGAAACAGCTTCTACCCTGAGGCTGTCAGACTCATGAATAAATAAATAATAAGAATAAACACTGCAAAATGTCACATCATACTGATACTGTACTGATCTGTTTCTTGTTGCTGCGTTCATCTGTGACCATCTGCTCATGTTCGTGCTGCTGTTTATAATGATGTTTTTCTACTACATTAGGGCTTAGTGTATTACTAGCTGATGTGATGTCTCTCTTAGTTAATCCTAGATGTTATTATTGTATTTCTCTTGCATTTGTTGTTGGATGTAACTGGGACCCTGTGTACATAATCTCGTTTTCAACACATGTACTACATGCGGTGCAAATGACAATAAATTCTCTCTGACTCTGACTCTGACTCTGAAAATGGCGGGTCACTTTTTCTTTTTAGAAATGCTTATTTACCATCTGGAGAAGCAAGGGGACAATATTTTTTTAAAGTTATTTTCAGAGATTACCTCTCTAACATCAATCTAGTGACAGAGTGAAGAAATATGTTAAAAATATATTGTTAGAAAAGTTACATATAGCAGCTTTAACTTTAAAATAGAACTTACGTTCAAACAACAGTTACTAACTAACCCAAGCAGCCTGATTTCCGTTTTTTTTTACTCAAACGCTTATAAAAGAGGGCTGACTTAAATGCAATGACTTCACTAAAATGTGACAGGATGCTGCTTGAGCATGCCTTTAAAAAGATGACTTGCAGTCTCAGTGAAACTGATTTTGTACTGCATTTGACAGTTATCAGGAGTGAAAAAGGACGTTCTGTTCGTTATTTTAAACAATTTTTTATTTAAAATAAACGAGTGTTCGTGCGCTCAGCATAACAGTACAGTAATGATGTTCCTTCAAATAAAAATCAGTGACTTTTATCAATTAGTTGTCTTCTGACATGTTCAAATCTGGTCTGCTTTCTTTGCTTCTTTTGAGTGAAAAATGTACTTTCGTTTGTTATTTTAAACTTTTCATTTAAAATAAACTGGAGTCATTAATTTTACACAGAAAAACGTTAAAAATGCAATTTTTAACTAAAAGTGTGCAGTTGTGCACCAATTCTGTGTAAAATTCAGAGATGTGAAGAGCTTAATGTGGAAATGCTCTGTTCTCCATCATTTTTTTTATTTTTTATTTAATTTGAAAATCAAATAAAAGATGCTTTTTGAGTATTATTTTAAATCTCTTCAGCATTTAAAACAAGCATCAATTGTTTGTCTGTATCTCTGTTATTCTAAAATTTTTCTTTAAAATAAACAGGAATTTTTGTTTGTGTACAGAACAATTTTGTAAAGCTGGTAATTTCACCATAAAAATGCTGACTTTTTTATGATGTTTTTAAATTCATGTCAACGTCTCTTAACCAACAGGGGGCAGCTTCGAGTCTTAATTTTATCACGAGGAGACTGATTTATTTCATTCAGTATCTAAACTAAAAACAACCTTTTCAGAATTAGTTTCTAGTGTGTCAGTGATAAACGCTCGAACCCCGTTCTTGTCAGAGACAAATCTATGTTGTTAGACAGTTTAGATGGCTTTAAATGAGTTTTTAAACTCTCAGTGAAATCTCAGTTTGTTCTGTCAGAGTGAACTGCTTCTCACCCGAAGTGCACCAGGAAATGACGACACAAATAGGCGGGTCGACGCAGCGCGTCACCAGCTCTGCTGTGCTGAGCGAGGCGGAGCTCGCTACACAGATACGTGACGTCAACCAATCAATCACAGCGCTTGTAGTCCTTTTGCCAAGCAACCATGGTGAACGTAGTTCTATTACCTTCGACCAATGAAGTACCGGAAATGACGACAAAGTGGGTTGGTCGCAACGGCGTGCGTTCCCACTACAGCGAATCGGCGCTCGCTACGAGTGATTGACAGCTCACAGCTCTCGTTTCATCCAATCACAGCTCATAAACAGACATGCAGGGCACGTCTTTTTAACGTTAGCTTGCACAGCAAACCACAACTTTATAGACTCTTAAAACAACTCAAACGCTACAAATTAACTTCCCAAAATTCTGAAACATGCGGCGAACACACCTAGACAGGCCAACGTAGTTACGCTCAGTAACACAGCACTGCAGCTGTTGAACAAACACGGACTCTCTCGGAGCGCGTTAAGGTCAGTTCTGGTCCACTTTTAGTGGAGCAGAAACTCGGGTCTGAACAGAACCACTATCCGACAACGTTCTAACAGTTATATGCTTCTTTGACCTGCTCTAACATGTAAAATACCACAACAGCAATCTTGTAGATGTTAAATTAGCTTTCAGGCTTTTGACTCGGCGGTCAAACAAAGCTTTGTACAGGAGTCTGCGTGAACTGGACCGAACAGAACCAGAACCCCCACAGACCACGGCTGACAAAACTTCACCTGAATGCTTCCAACAGCGTCTAACAGAGTTGAAACGATAACAATCTCTCAGCTTCAAATGATAAAAACATGCAGAATCTGCCTGTCTTGACACTTCCAGCCAAAATTATTATCCTTAGAGTTTAAAACTTGGATCCTAATATGCAAACATGACGCTACAGTTCATGAGAGACCACAGATATCAATAAACTTTCAGAACCACGTACGAGGCCACCAGATGTAAAGGATTATGAGGAGGTCAATATTAATACTGACCTCTTTACCTTAATTAATTTACTTATTCAGATTGAATAGTAAATTCACGGATTCTTTTCTTTTTCAGTTTACCCAATATATCTGTGATCTTTATGATGGATAAATAAACAGAGCCATTAAGTGACAATGGACACGTTAACTTAGCTTGATATGTCAAAGAGACACTATCATTTATTTAAAATGAATCAACTAAATTAACACCATTACACTTGATTGACATGATTTCACTTTCTTTCAATTCAAATACGTCAGCACACTTAAATTTAACACAACAGACATAAATACTAGATGTTAAACATATTTAGTCTGAGGGCTCTTTAAACTTAATTAGTTTCCAGCTTAGATTGAGAGGGGAAAGAATAGGAGGAAAGATTTAAGAAGAAATTATCGTGAGCATGATACCAGAGTGACACTTCTCATCCGACTTCTGCTAAAATCCAGGTACGTTTTGTAAACAGCTCTTTACCTTTCGACGACGAGTCTGATAAAGAAATGACACCAGCCTTCAGATGCACAGAGTCCTTTAGTCCCAGCACGTCCAAAACTGGTTCTAGTTTACGTTTCAACGTCTCCTGGTTTCGCTTGGTCATCAGAGAATATGTCAGCTCCTGGCCTCTGACTTCAAGATAAACTTATTCCAGGAAGGAATAAACAAAGTTTTTGAGCTTACGCTCGTTCGAAGTGGACCCATAACAACATGTTATCAGTCCCAGCTGGATGACGAGTCCTTAGCGCGTGACTGGTGGTCATTCAGCTCTTTGGGAAGGTTCACATCTCTTTTGAAGCTCCCAGAAACTCTGAAGCGTTTCCGCACAGTTAGAACTTAAAAGCAGGATCAAAGAGAGGAGTGAGCTTGTGTTATCGCGACCCAAGGTTACAGCCAGAGCAGAGGGAGATTTGTTTAGGAAGAGACAGAGAGCTGGAGCCTTGTTCATGAAAAACAACGGATTAACCTGTCTTCTGACTTTCTCAACAAAACCGTCTGGTCTATGTGACCCGAGATTTCAACTTTAACACAGCAGTGAACACAGTTTAACTCTTACAGAATAACACAGCTTAAAAGCACACATCATGAAAATGACAAAAGTTATTCTTTTGATCACATCAGCCTAAAATCAAAGATAGAAATAGTCTCTTTTGGTGACTATATTTATCAGATTACAGCTAAATGAATGATTTTGTAGTAAATGTCTTGCTTTACTGAAAGGTCAGTAAAGGTCATCACTGGACAGTTCAAAAACCTTAGTTTGACCCTGGGTAGGTCCACTACAATATGAACAGAAACAGTAAGACAATGGACATTGCTTGGATAATAAATGATTTTATTATAAATTGATGTTTATTCATTCATTTTAAAAGAACAATACAAGACAGTTTCATCAGATACAAGATTACAAGTAGGATAAAATGAAGGGAGCAGAAAGAAGATGAAATCTTATTATATCTGCCCCTATTTCACAGTTTGTTCAACCAATGATAACTTTCAAGCAACATCACAGAATGAATAGTTCTACCTATTTTCCTAACTGTAATACACAAACTACATCACAAAATGAATAATTCTACTTAATTTTCCTGACTGTAAAACATAAACTGGACGCCTCGCAGCGCCCATCTCCGCTCAAACTGAGGATCGGCAATATGAATTTAATTGAGCGCACGTAAGACCAACGCCTTCCTATAACAACCTGTAGCCTAAAATATAGGATTTTAGCCGCTACAATAACGTTTTTTTTTTAAATAAACCGTTTGTAAATCCGTCAAGATTACAGCGAGTTAAGCGTATTTTTGTTTGTGTAAATCCCTCACCTCCATATGGAAACCGTTTGTAACCAGCCAAT
>JBBPBX010088524.1:0-14478 GCA_038048925.1 Garcialebias charrua
GCATGTACCTGTTTCCAGACTTGACAATCACAATATGGTATTGTGGAGGAAGCGGGTAAACACTGAAATGATCATGTGAATCCTATCATATCCCTGATTGGTGGAACTGGTGGTGTTACAACTCTCCCCATGTTACAACTATACCCGGTCTCCCCTACCTTTAACACCATTTTTATTATACTTTTACTGCTGTTAATATCATAATTTTTACCATTGGTGTGTGATACTGTTCATTAAATTTTTAAACCTCTTTTATGTTGTGTGTGTGAAGCACCTTGATAACAGTTTATCTGTTTTTTTTTTTCATTCAAGCTTTATTTATACAGGCTAGCCTCGTTGAGCCACGGGGACTCATTTACAAGAGGGACCTGTCTCACTCACACCTAGGGTCAATTTTAGAGTTACCAATCAGCCTTACATGCATGTTTTTGGACTGTGGGAGGAAACCGGAGCACCCGGAGAAAACCCACGCATGCACGGAGAGAACATGCAAACTCCACCCAGAAAGGCCCCCAGACCGGGATTTGAACCGGGGACCCTTTTAACTGTGCTATATAAATAAAATTGACTTGACTTGACTACTGTAGTTGTGACCCTTATTTTTTGGGGTGGGCTGTAACAAAACAATTAACATTATTAATGTGTAAAACATGTCACAATAACATAAAATACAATTCTTTGTATTAATGTTGTTTTTTTAAAGATCAAAAGGAAGTTTGCCAGTAGGAGTGTAGGAAAAAATAGATTTTTTAAAGAAAGACTCTGGATTCTTAGTCCTGGCGATTCAGAATCAATTCTAAATGCTCCAAAATCAATTTTTAAACATGTTTAATTTTACCCTGATGCATGCTCAATAATCCAGGTACAAAAATCTAAAAAAGCTAAGTCTGGTATTCAGCTCAGTCTTAACACCCTCTCACAGTGGATGAACCAGTTTGCTGATGACAGCCGAAACCAGCTGCTCACATGATGGAGGACCATCAGCCTAACAATGGATCGTTAGCACCCTGATGGTTGTTTGCTATTCACAGAGGGCTGAGTGATACCAGCAATGACAGCATTATTGTCCCCCTCTTATAATGCTTGAGTTAAAGGTTACTACACTTTGGTAGGCTGAAGTCTGTTTTTGTCTGTATATTTTGAATTATTTGTATGTGATGGACTGGAGACCTGTCCAGGTGTCCCACGCCTCTCGCACAGTGATGACTGGACATGGACACCAGTGAGCCCCATGACTCTTAAAGGAAGAAGTGGTTAAAGATGATGGATGGATGAATTATTTGTTCCTATATTTTTATTTTATTGTTTTAGAGGAATCCAGGCAACTAAGCTAACCTAATACAGTACTGGTAATTCAAGTTACAGCATTTAATGCATTCCTGTATTATTTGTTTGTATTTTTGGTATGAATATCAAATGATTCAAAAACTTTGATAAAGTACAGAACCTACAATTATTGTTTTAAATAAATGTTCTATTTGTTTACATTGTTGTTAATGTTTTCAGTTTAAAATTATTGTTTTAAATAAATGTTCCATTTGTTTACATTGTTGTTATTCTCAGTTTAAAATTATTGTTTCAAATAAATGTTCCATTGGTTTACATTGTTGTTTAATATTCTCAGTTTAAAATTATTGTTTTAAATAAATGCTCCATTTGTTTACATTGTTGTTTATTCTTTTCAGCTTGTCAGTTACAAAGCTGAAACTAAATTTATGACCATTTTAATAGAAAAATCATTTTTGAATCAAAAATTGTTTCTGAATCGAAAAATTGATTTTGAATCGAATCGTGATACCAAAAATCGGAATCAAATCAATTCTCCAGACACTGAGAGATTCATACCCCTATTTGCCAGCAAAGCTGAAATTCTGCACACCTTCCTAGGCAGAGTCTGTGTTGACAGTCAGTTCTGGGGGTTGGGTTAACGCAAATTAATGTAAATGAACAGCAATTGTTAACACCCCCAGGTAATGCTTCTGGAATGGGGACATTCTTCCAAAACTTTGAAGCCTGTTTTCTCCCTAATCTTATTTGCAGATTGCCAACATTGAAATGGCTGTATCTTCTTCATTTTTTTTTTGAGCGACATGTGTTTGGCATCATCGGATAGCTTAGAACCCACACTTTAAGATTCTGTAAATAACTCAAAATGACCCAGGGGAGACTTGTTCCTGGTTTTGCCACGGCCAGTCACATATGTAGGTGAGTATAGGTCGCAGGCCTTGAAAAAACCATAAAAAGTTACGACCTATACACCGGAAAATACGGTACATTGGCTATTCCCACTTCATCCATCCCATCCATGTTGAGAAACTGCGAGTGGCAGCAGCATGGGAGCTCTGGGCTGAGACCAGGTGCAAGTCAGTTCTGTGAGGAAGTCCGGAAAGACGGGCATCCTTTGCCTCGTGGCGGCCTGCTGCTTTGAATAAAAATAATTTCCTACCAACCTCGTGACTTGTTTACGAGGTGGAGACTCCGGCCATGGGATCCGCAGTGCGTCCGTTGCTCTGTGACACAAGTCGAACAGAGCAGGGATGGAAAAGTCAGTCTCCTGGAGCACAGGCACCGGGGTGCGGGAGAGGTCTTCTCCCTGTTCCTCGTATTCGACATCGGCGTCATCCGCAGAAAATTCAACTGAGACTGAAATCGAGATCTCGTCCTCGTTCAGCATGCCTCGAGTGTCAAATTCGACTGTTAAGTCCACCATGGGGGCCAGCACATCTGGGCTGTCGCCCCATTCGACTCGGGTAATGTCATCCAAAGCCATGATCTCGAGCTTCGGCGTGGGAGTCAGAGGCTCAGTAGTATCCGGGTCTGCTGGCGCCGCAGCAGCCCCCATGGCCTTGGCGACGAAGTCCGCCCGGTGCCTCCTCACCGCCTCCAGCATCTGGCTGCAGTGTGGGCAAGACCCGGGTGCATCCAGCGCCATCTTCGCGTGCAGCATCCCCAAGCAGACGGGACAGGCCTCATGGATGTCTGTCGCTGAGAGGGTAAAAACGCATCCGCTGGGGCAGGCATGCGAGGTTGGGCTCGCCGTCCTGCTGGTCTTTTTTGGAAGACTTGTCTTTCGCTTTCCTTTCTCCGGAGGCATGTCCGAGATAAGACGAGCGAGTCCTTCCAAGATCTTTTTTCTTTTTATTTGAGACGTCTCCTCCGTCGCGTCGCTTTTGCTGGCTAGCCTGCTACGAATTAGCAGAGGTAGCGGTGTGATGCAGTTAGCGCTGTCGAGCGAAGCAGTCTGTGGAAAGAGGAGAAGATAAAACTTCGGGGTTAAGGAAAAATGTGCCGGACTAGCTTTCGCTAGCCCAGCAGTACGCAGGAATAATTCTCTGTACGCCTTGTGTAGGGAGCAAGCTCACCTCTGGTCGAGCGATGAAGCAACAGAGAAGTCCCGCGAAGAGAGAGAGTTCAGGTTTAAGCGAGGTGAAGGGCAATAAGAGATTGGTGGATGGGCGTCAGCGGCTTAAGTACCCAGAGGGCGGGGCCTCTGGCACGACGCTGACGCCCCTGCCGTAAAGGTGTGATTGTATTCCTTCAGGTAACCGCGCGGAGGGCAATTTCCCATAGCATTTATGTTGCACCGAGTGACATGACTGATAAGGGAACCTATGTTTTCACTGATGGTCATTGTAAAGGGTTTAAAACAGTGCAAACATTACACAGGCACAAAGAGGCATGATGTGGGTGTGAGCCATACAAATATGCTTTGTAAGCCTGTAATGAGAAAATTAATGGAATTTCACACATGCAACTGATGTGAAATGACTACAATATTTAGAATAAAGTCTGAAGTTGAAATACCTCTGTCCATGCAATCATGAATGTGGAAAACGTCCCTTTTTAACAGAAATGGAAAACGTTTCATCTTGTATGCTAAAGTTATACTACTTTGCTTTTGGATACTTTATAATATTATGATAATCAAACATAAAAGTTTTTTTTTTTTTTGCATATGCAAAAATGTTGGATCTGATTACCGGTAGATGACATTTTGTCACACTGTCCATGAAAATGTTTATAGGGTCATTGTCCCATTCTTTATTGCTAGACAACTATGAGTGTACAGTATATGTTCCCTGAGTTCAGCACAGAACTCAGTAAAATGCAGTGATTGATGGTCACAAGTCAGCAGCTGAATATGAATCTGAGACATAAAGTCTTTTGGAGAGCCTTGCTCTTTTGGAGATGGATTTAGGGTATTTACTGTAAAGACAAGCTTTAAGTTTCTTTTTTTCTAAAAAATTTTTGTAACCTCTGTACAAATATACAGATGGTGACTGGCAAAGGCTGTTAAGAAGATCATTAGAACAGAAGAAGCTGCGTCTATTTTATTTGCAGAGATGACAGAGACTACATTCCCTCTGCTGTCGCTTCCAAGTTTTATATTAAATCATAGTTCATTTTTACCAGATTAAATTTCACTTTTTAGTTCTCTCATTTCTTTTTTTTCTTCCTCAGTTCTGTTTTTACTACATTTAAGAACCACTGTAATGTATATATGACCTCATATTATTATTGTATGTAATGTTTTTCTTGAGATTATTTTCATAACATTTAAATTTTAAGAAATCTTTATTCCGCTCTTTCCCAAAATTCAATGTCCGATTTCACTAAAAATCTCAAACCTGTTGCTTTCAATATTTCACTCTTAAATTCATTTAATATTTCCAGGTCTTCAAGGCGTTTAATAATTACCGTAATTTCTGGACTATAAGCCGCTATTTTTTCCCCCACACGCTTTGAACACCACGGCTTATACTTTGTACAATGCTGCGGCTAATTTATGGATTTATTTTTACCTCCTGTAGGAAGAACCCTAGTCCTTGTAGGCTACTGTTTATGTGTTTTACCAGCCATGTTACAGGCATGGTTCAAAGAGAGAGAAAAAAAAAACGTATGTATTTCTGTATGTAACTGGTACGTATTTAATTAAATGTTTAATCTTTCTGTCTAGATATCTCATGTTACAACATTACCGAAAACTTATAGGAAGGTGAAGAGGAACTCACCTCATCATCACTTTGAGAGTCAGATGATCAGCAATGATCTCCTATAGCAGATGGGGATCTGGGGCCTCATGTACAAAGACTTGCGTGGATTTCCTACTGAAAAGTGACGTACGGTCAAATCCAGAAAAGTGTGTACGCACAAAAAAATCCAGATGTATCAAACTGTGCGTACACCGGAATCCACGCACATTCCTTTTGTACATCACAATTAACGTGGAACTGAGCGCACGTGAGACACCTCCCCTGACACGCCTTCATTTACATATGTTAAACAGATGCAAATTACTTCCTGCATGTGTGAAGGACATGTTTGTTTGATCCCTGCGCGATCAGAAATCATTTCTAGATTCAGGAAAATAATGAATTTAATATAATATGAGTGAGGAAAATAATCCTAAGTAAGAATAGTAATAAAATGTGTTTATCACGCAAAGAACGAGTGATTGTGTGTCGGTATTAGTGTGTGCGCGCACCCTGCTTTGGTGCGCAACCGGCTCATCCATTCATTCTGAGTGAAAATATTAACTTTGCGCACGAGTTTATTACCATAATTACTGTAAACACAGAGGAACTTAGATGTTTGGTAGAACATAGATCTTTGTTTATTTAATAGATGATATGAAGAAACGGGTCTGTGCGTCTCAGTGGAGAGTTTTCATGACATGACGTGATGTTGGAGTCTCCAAACGCTGCGCGCGCCGCAGCCTTGTGCGCAATCTGTTTGTCTGTGAAGCTTTTACTCTCCTACAAGTTATATATGGTGTACTTTCACGTGTCATTTTGGAGAAATCTACAATAAACGCAGATTATGAATCACCTCCAGCTGCCGTGTAACACCGGCGAGGGTGCGCGCGCGCTCCAAAGCGCGACCACTCAGCCTTTGGAATCATATAGATGAGACATTCCATTGGACATGAATCGGCTTTGTGTGGACTGGACTGCCCTGATCGGCCTGCCAGCTCCCTCAGGAAAGCTCGGGAACAGTTTGATCGCTGCTGTGCACGCGTGATGCACGGCTCCTGTGTTGCTCCAGAGCGCAGCAGTGCCAAACTGAAAAATGATTATTTCTGAAAACGGCTGATAAGCCATATCCTAGATCAGAATATTATATCTGTTTATAAATAAATGCTCTGCGTGTTACACTATTTATTATATCCTCCAGTAAGGCTGAATGAATCCGTTCCTGTTAAATTTATTTTTGGCACAACTTTGCGCGTCCTTATTTAACTGCGTCATGTGGATGTAATACTTGTTAATCGTGTGTTTGGTGGGAATATTAATCATTTTCACATCATGAACAGTTAATAATAATAATAATAATGATGACATCATTTTATAACGCACATTCCATCAATGGAAATCTCAAAGTGCTACAAGGTGCAACAGAATTAAATGTCAATGAAACAAATAATAAAACAATTAAAATCAACAACAGTATCAGCTATGATCAAAAGTAGAATCATGAGGAGGCAGAGTATGCTCGGTTGAAAAGAAAGGTCTTCAAGCCGCTCTTAAAGTCAACCACAGACTGTGGGGCTTCAGTTTCTCTGAATCACCTGTAAGTGTCGCCAAAGGAACAAGAACCACAGAAACGTGCGTACGCAAGCCATGGGGCTGGCGTGGAAATGTACTTGGATGCGCACATATTCACGTTCAGTTCAGTTTTGATACATACGGGGTTTTGCGTGGATGGTGACGTACGCAAGGTTTTTGTGCACACGCACGGTTGATACATGAGGCCCCTGGATTCTTCAAAATAAAACCCTTACTTTTAACAAAGCTCTCAAACACCCAGCTCCATCTTATATTGCAGATCTAATTGTTCCGTACATTCATAACAGAGCACTGTGCTCTCAGGCTGCAGGTTTACTTGTGGTTCATAGAGTTTGCAAAGTAGAATGGGAGATAGAGCTTTCAATTATCAGGCTCCAACCACCCATTCCTCCCTGACTGCTGTTCAACTTCCCTCATATATTTTTTGGCTGAGACAGGAGCAGGCAAGTTAAGGAGAGGGAAAAGTATTAAAGGAGACATTTTTTTCTGTTTCTGTGACAAGAAGTTTCACTGTAAAGAGTAGCAGAGTCTTCTCCCTGCTGAGTTTGGTCATTATAGTGGCTGCAGAGAATCTTGGGACAAAAATGTAAGCCTGAAGGGCTGTTAACACTGTGAGCATACTGATACTGTGACGTTCCAATGAGCAAGTGTATTCCTTTCTTAAATAAAAAAATGTAGTCCTAATATTAAAATAAACAAGTGGTAGACCTGAAAGTTATGCACCATAACTCATGTTCCCTGAAGGAAGGGAACGAGGTGCAACATATCACTATGGGAAATTGCGCCCGCGCAGTTTTACCTGAAAGAATACAATCACGCCTTTACGGCAGGGGCGTCTGCGTTGCGCCAGAGGCCACGCCCTCTGGGTACTTAAGCCGCTGACGCCCATCCATCGATCTCCAGAATGCACTTCACCGAGCTTTCAGCATTGAAAGGGCCAGGTATGTTGCACCTCGTTCCCTTCCTTCAGGGAACATGAGTTATGGTGCATAACTTTCAGTTCCCTTATCAGTCTTGTCACTCGGTGCAACATATCACTATGGGAACGTAATCCATTCACGCCCTTGAAATGCTTGGCAAAATGCATGTGGAAACATCCGCCTTGAACAGCAGGCATCCCCCAGCTGCTCTCTTCAAGGTATTGCAGAGAGCACAGTCCGGGAAGAAGAAATACCCCACGTAGAAAAACATCAGCTTGATGTTACCACCGGGCACACAGATGAAAAACCCAACTAGGGGCAGCATATGCATGCTCCACCAGTGTGATCACTCATCCTTTTATGTTACAAAGGGCATGACTGACAAGTGTAGCCCATCCTGATGTTGGAGACCTGTTAAAGGAGAGAGGAACCCTTCCATTGAACGTCTCCTAAGCTAACATAAACACCAAGGGACACACTTGTGTATGTTGTTGCCGTTTGTTATTGGATAAAGACATCAGAGCCTTAGGCCCTCAGACAGTTCCCTTCAGAGGCCAGGCTGAGAGCCGCCACAACTCCGGACGTGGGTGTAGAAGCTGTCCACGTGCCTGAGTCAGCAGGTCCCTGTGAGGAGGCAATTGCCATGGTATCCCTGATAACATTGAGATCAAATCCGGGAACCACGGTTGCTGCGGCCACCTGGGGGCTATCATTATCAGGGAGAGGGCTCCCTGACGTACGTGTTCCAGTGTCACCTCGATCAGAGGGACAGGTGGAAAAGCATAGTACAGCACCCCTGCTGGCCAGTCATGTGCCAGAGTGTCCGTTCCCAACTGTGAATCTGCTTCCTTCAGAGAAGTAAAGGTCACACTGCGAGTTAGCTTTGCGAGCGAACAAGTCCACTGAAGCTCTCCCAAATCATGACCAGACCTTCTCCACAACAGATGGATTCAGGCTCCATTCTGACGCCAAGAGAGGTCCTCTCGAGAGGGCATCCGCTCCATAATTTAGTTCACCGGGAACATGAATTGCCCTGAGTGACAAGATTCTTGGAGCACACCACGTGAGCATCTTCTGTGTCAGTCCGAGGAGGGCTCGGGACCTTGTCCCTCCTTCTCTGTTGATGAAGGACACTGTGGTCCTGTTATCTGATTTCACAGGACGTGCTGCCCTGCAATCAGACCTTTTCCGAAGAAGTATTTTACTGACAGAAATACAGCCAACAATTCCAGGAAGTTGATATGTAATCTCACTTCCTGTTTATTCCAAAGACCACGGGTGTTCTGATTTCTGCAGATCGCCCCCCATCCTGTTTTTGAGGCGTCCGTCGTGATGACCACACGAGATGACACCCTACACACCGGGACCCCTTCCGTGAACATAGACAAGTCTCTCCAAGGTTCCAGGGCTCTCAGGCACTCTGAACCTATTCTAACCTTTCCTGCTTGACCAAGCAGGGCGGGTTTGTCTGTTGGTTTAGCCATACCTGTAGGGCCTGCATTTTCAGCAATGCGTGTGGCACACAGGGTATGGCTACCGCCAAGAGGCCTAAAAGATGTTGGCACGTTTTCATAGGAACCCGCTGATCCAGTGTAAAATCTTTCAGACAATGGCGAATCGAGGAAACTCATTCCTTTGAGAGCCATGCTCTGTACCGCATGGTGTCGATCTGTACTCCCAGAAATACGGCAACCCGTGATGGAGTTAGGTCACTTTTTTGTAGGTTTATGACAAAACCGAGCAACTCCAGGTGAGAGATTACCCTGTAGGAGTGTGACTGGGACTGTATTCTGCTTCCAGCCAGAATCAGGATGTCATCCAGGTAGTTCATAACCCTGAGGCCTTGATTCCTGAGGGGGGGTCAGGGCTGCATCCAGACATTTAGTAAATGTACGAGGAGCCGTCTTTAAACCGAAGGGTAAAGCTTTGAATTCATAAGCTTTTCCCTCAAAGGCAAAACGGAGGAATTTTCTGTGTTTCCTCCAAACGCCTACATGAAAATAGGCATCTTTCAGATCCATTGTACATGCGTAGTCTCCTGGTCTCACAGACTGGAGAACCTGCCGTAGTGCAAGCATCTTGAACTTAAAGGATTTTATTCCCTTGTTCAGAGTCCTGAGATCCAGGATCGGTCTCAGGGAATTATCCTTTTTGGGCACCAGGAAGTACTTGCTGTAGTGGCCGAAGCGTAGTTTGCATTTCTGGACCAAACTTATTACTCCTTTCTGTAGCATCGTCAATACCTCCTCCCTCAGCACGTGTGCATGTGTGCACGTGTGCACGTGTAAGGTTAATATTTGATTGCAGTACCCCTGTGAAGGGGGGCAGTCTCCTGCTGAACTGTAGCTTGAGCCCACGACAAATAGTCATCATGACCCATTCGTTTGGCAGACACACCCTCCAGGCCTGCGCGTGCGCCATGAGCCTGGAGGGCATGTCCAATTGCTGCTCGTCATGTTTGAGTGTGGGAGGGGTGGCCTTTGACCCCTCTCGTGCTCCCCCGAGCCAGCCGGTCAGCCCAACAGAAGATATCGCGAGATCTGACTGTCTCAGGCAGAGTTTGTGTATCTTGCTGCGGTTCATAGTTTGACCGCATGGTTTGTGTTTTATGAGAGCTGGACTCGAGTCAAGAACCAGGGCAGTCTGTGCTTTGGTACTTTTATTTTTGTACATGCATGAAACAGTGTTTGTTTTGTTTACACATACAGTAGGCGAGTCATGTTTAGTGTGCACACACATGTCACCAGCTCCTCGTAGTGTTCTACAAGTGGAGACTGGGCTCAAAAGGTTAGGTTCCCATACCGCGTGGGCGGGCAAACCTGTAAAATTATCAGTTCGTCCTGTTTCATCAGGCTCGAATCTGCTTTCCACATGGGGTCATCGAAAAGGCCCTTGGCTGGTACTGGAAAGTCTCACTGTCACCAGCAGGTCTCTTCCGTGGGAGGTCATGCATGTCTTCCTTTGGGGGTGCAAAGCTTTTCCTCGGCAGCCCCTCTCGGAGGGCTTCCGCCTGTATGCGTATTTTTTCCAGCTTGGCCTGGATGCGTTCCAGGGCTCTCCTGAAAAGTCCCGTCGGCTCAATCTGGGGCTCGAGGAAGGTGGACCTCTGGTTTTCTGGGAGGTCCGATAAAGTCAGCCAAAGATGGAGTTGGGCGACAACCATTTCCGCCATTGCTCTGCCTTGCATGATGGCTATTGTCCCCATCATGCGGAGTACGAAGTCAGAGGCGCTGCGGGCCTCCTTCATGGCCTCCGTTGCGGCTTGTTCGTTTGTCATTGCTTGGCGTTCCTGTAGCATTTCTGCCAGGTACGCCTACATCATGGTCGACACATTCATCGCGCGAGCCGCGAAACCCTGAGCCTTGTAGCATTTCTCGAGCTGTTTCTCCGAAGCGCGGCAGGCTCTGCTAGGCAGCGCTGGCTTCGTCCCCGTGGCTGCGGGGGCTAAATGAGCCGCCAGGGTTTCCTCTATCGGGGGTGTGCTTGCGAGACATGCTGCCTCCATTCCTGCGACATCCAAGAGTCGGGATAGTGGCAGCGTCATGGGAGCTCCGGGCTCCGCCCAGGAGCGCATGAGCTCCATGAGGAAGTCCGGGAAAATGGGCATTTTTTGCGACGTCGTCGGTTGCTGTTTCGCATAGAAGTAGCTTCCCACCAGCCTCGTAACCTGTTGGCGAGGCGTGGGGTCTGGCCATGCGACCTGCAGGGCATCCGCCGCCCTATGACACAGGTCGAACAGAGCAGGGACCGACACGTCCAGTTCCGGTAAAAATTGCGCCAGGTTCTGAGAGGAATCCAACTTTTCTCCTCTGCAACCGTACTCTGCATCTTGGTCAGACACTCCTGGCGTCGAGTCCTCGACGGGAACCAAGGAGTCTGACGCGTTCTCATCCCCGACTTGACCGTTGCATTCCAGGTCCACGTTCTCGAGCTCTGGCTCAGGAGCGAGCAGCTTTGAGAGGCGTGCGGGCTTCAGCGCCGCAGCCTTCGCGATGGATTTAGCCAACTCGTTTGCGCTGCGTTTCCTCATTACCGCCGGCATTCCGACAGCAGTGGGAGCAGGAGTCGGGGGATTTTAGCGCTTTTCGTGCGTGCAGAATCCCTAGGCAGACAGGACAGGCCTCGTGGATGTCCGCCGCTGAGAGGGAGTAGCCGCATCCACTGGGGCAGGGGCACGAGCGAGGGCTTGTCGTCCTGCTGGCTTTCTTCTGAGTCTTTGTCCTCCGTTTTCCCTTCTCGGGAGCCATGTCCGGAGACGAGAAGTGTTCCTAGTTTCCTTTTGTTCGAAGCGTCGTTTCGCTTTTGCTGGCTAGCCTGCTAATGGTTAGCAGGGAGTGTTGTGACGCAGTTAGTGCCGTCGAGCGAAGCCGCTGCGGAGAGGGAAGAAAACTTTGAGGTGTCGAAAAACGCTGGACTAGCTTTCGCCAACCTAGCAGTACGCAGGAAAAATTTCTCTGTACGCTCAGTGTAGGGAGCAAGCTCACCTCTGATCGAGCGATGCGACAACAGAGAAGTCCCACGAAGTTCAGGTTTTAAGCAAGGTGAAGGGCAATAAGAGATCGATAGATGGGCGTCAGCGGCTTAAGTACCCAGAGGGCGTGGCCTCTGGCGCAACGCTGACGCCCCTGCCGTAAAGGTGTGATTGTATTCCTTCAGGTAAAACTGTGCGGGCGCAATTTCCCATATTGATATGTTGCACCAAGTGACAAGACTGATAAGGGAACAATGTCCACTGTCAATGAGGGATTTGAATAGTGAATGTTTGTTTTTGAGACTAGTTTTTCTGGACTGGGACTGAACAGGCAACAAAGGTATACAGTAAACGTTGAAGTTTTGGGTGCAAGATATTCAAATAGGTAGTTACACTCTGCATAAGAACAGATGTGGTTTTTATTTATTTGTTTTGCTTGTCTGAGGAGGCACAGTATGATGGATCCTGGCAAATAGCAGGTCACTTTTGTAAATGAGCCCACGAGGCTCAATGAGATTTACCTGACTAAATAAAGGTTGAATGAAAATGGAGGAAGCAATTTTATCCACGACTGGACACAATGGCAGAGCCAGGGGTGACCAATGGGGGCCATAACAACAACAAAAAAAAGCTTTAGCCACTGTTTGAGGAAACTATACTTTTAAGTAATATTTAAAAAAAAAGAAAAGAAAACATACTTCCTCAATTGATAGAAGTGATATATTGGTAGCTATCTTGGATTTAGATGTGGCAACCCAATTTTCAGATGTAGCCTCACACTAAAATGGAAGTCAGCACATTGCTTCTTTTTGACACAATAGTTGCGAAAACTATACTTTTACGCAATATAAAAAATAAAAAGCATAGTTTCTTCAAATGATATGGGTGGTTGGTTTACATACATACATACATGTAAATTGGGTGTATTGGATACACTTAATACCTCACTTAATTTTTAAGTTATCATGCTCACATCGTGCATAGAGAGAAAGATCGACAGACAGTCTTTACAATTCCCCCTTTTTGCTTCACATTAGAGGACAAAAAATGAACTTATAAATAACAACAACACAAATTCAGTTCTGCAATAAAATAAATAACGAGAGTGCATCATAGCACTGGTTAACAATAAAACTAGTTTTAACATGAGAACACTAACATTAATACAGTTTGTTTCTCTATACTTGTGGAAATAATTTCTTTTTAATAATGACCGTCACACTGACAAGGGTCAACAGTGCTTTGCATCTTTTTTGCACAGCCAGCATGCTAATAGTGCATCACTTTTAATTATTACAATACAGCCCTGATTTCTAATAAACAATGTTCAAGCTTGCAAGCATTTATTGTAACTTTTACATATGAAGAAAAAAAATCTGAATTAGTGAGTTCATCCTATTATTCTATGAATGTTTTCAAATCTGTGGTTGTTTCATATTATTTAGCTCATACTGACATAATTCCACTTGCTCAGACCTTTTTCTCAATTAATGCTTTTGGGGACAAAAGGCATTAAATGTAACATCATTGAAAACTCAGTGATGGAAAGGCAGGCCACAAAAGTTTCAGAAATATGTCAAGTTGAGGTGTTTTAAATGTGAGCATCTGTCACTGGCTCTGAGGAAGAAAAGGGCAAACATTTATTCAGAGTAAACACATAAACGGTGTGCTGCAAATTTCAAAATGGTACGAGGCTTGTGACAAGGTGTTCATACTCAACTAGGTTTGGTTATATCAATCAATCAATCAATCAAAACTTTATTTCAGACGCATATGGTCCATAGTAACAAAAAACAACCACCAAAAATAAAATAAATAAATAAATAAATAAAAAAGATAACATCAACAAGACACAGTAAAAATAGAATGTTCATCCATTGCCAAATAATTTAAGGCGCCAGTGACTCCACAGACTTGCACAGAACAGAACCGAGCTCTGTACGGGGTTGGTCAGAGTATAGATGATGCTATTTGCAGAGTTTGTTAGCCTACACATACATCTGTATATAAGGTTATGAAATCAAAAAAGGCGTTCAATACAGAACAACTGGACTTTATTTGTAACAAACAAGACGTTTCGCTCATCATCCGATAAGCTTTCTCAATTGGAGACTGTGAGAGGGAGAGAGAAGTTATAAGCAAGCTGGGCCACTGGTACACACCAAACTAGGTAAATTGGAAGCTAACACACACACATACTTGGGATAACACGTGCCTGTGACCCATTCAAAGTTCAGTGTGTGAAAGCAGAGCTTACAGAAAACACACACACATCCTACTGTATGTAAATTGACAAAAACCACACTTCACACATTGATAACAGGGACCTACCAAAGTCTTTGTTGGTCTAATCCAGCAATCTAGTCCAGCAACATAAGGGATGACAATGTTTTTTCGTCTGTTCTCCTTTTTCTGTTCCTTATTGTGTTTTGGAAATTTCCTCGAGGAGAACAGACGAAAAAACATTGTCATCCCTTATGTTGCTGGACTATCAGAGAATTTCAGAAGGATTCTCAACAAA
>JBBPBX010088525.1:0-14478 GCA_038048925.1 Garcialebias charrua
TTAGATAATCGTGGAGTCAACCTGTTTCTTCCATTTGTATTTGTGTAGAGCTTGTGCTACAGTAAGGAGTGGTGTGTTTTCCAGAGCCTAAGAGTAAAACTCTGAGCAAGACATTTCATCATTTAGATTGACAATGAGCTCATTTATGATTAGTTCAGAAGAACATTTGTTTCACACATCAGCAGGAGAGGCCGGCCAATAGGGGGCGCTAGGGTGCCGCCCCATTGGAACTTCTGGACCATTTTACGTTAAAGACTTTAAAAAAATTAATAAAAATGAAATAATAAAATAAAAATATTTCGAAGTATATGCATATATGTTTTTAGTTGTTTAGGATAAATATTTTATGAGTAATGATGAGTTATATTGTTTGTTTCAAAAAATGTTTTCTGATTGGTTACTTATTTACTGGTTTGGGGGCACATGGATCTTATCCATAGACTGTCGTTATAAATGGCGCATGCACAGTCTTTCCATGACGTTACAAAACAATGGGAAGATGCTGGACGTAGTTTTCACTGCCCTGAACACGTCCAATGTGAGCTCTACCTACCGATCGCGTATTTCTGGCTATTTATTTATTTATTTATTTATTTATTTTCTTGGTCTGGAAAATTAGCCGTGCTGTCAGTGACTCAAGCAGACTTGCTCAGGTAAGTTCTAAATCCTTGAAAGCCCTTTATCTAATGTCTATTTGCATTTCTGACTGATATGCCTCTCAAATTTTGATGGCTGTTTGTGAATAAAGCATTCAGCTGACTTTTTATTCTAAAAGTGGCAACTGGTGAGTTTATTTTTGGAGCTAACATGCTAATGCTAGCCTTTATCTAATGCTTATATTATTATATTATCATTCCTGACTGATATCCTCTCCACTTTTAGGTGGCTCTGTTTGTGATAAAAGCCTTCAGCTGACTGTTTATTCTAAAAGTGGAAAATGGTGAGTTTGTTTTTTTCTTTGTTTGTTTGTGGAGTAAGGTTGCCAGCGCAGGTTATTGTACAGTATTTGACTCTGATGGCTACATTTATTTTAATTTGCTTATAAAAAAGGATCAAACATTAATAATTGTATATACTAAATGTCACTTGTGGTGTTTTACTATTTCTTAACACTGTATTGATCTGGAGAATGAAAACAAAGCCTCTTGCAAGTAGAAATGCAGAAATGTTTTAATCTAACTTGTTTTCCTTTCTATAAGAAAGAAGGTGCGCTTGTGATCGGAAGGTCGCCGGTTCAAGCCCCGGTACCGACAACATCAAAGATGTGGGTGGGATAAGTGAAGCGGTCACACTTGTCCATACACTTGTCTCCACCCTCATCTGCCCCACTCTGGGCCCTTGAGCAAGGCCCTTAACCCATACCATCTGCTCCCCCGGGAACCCTAGATATCAGCTCTCTACTCCACACAGAGGGCTGTGGTTGCTCGGTGGTCTGTGGTTGTGTCAGGAAGGGCATCCGGCGTAAAAACAACTGCCAAATCTTCATGCGACTAGATCGCTGTGGTGACCCCTAACGCAGGGAAAAAGCCGAAAGAAGAAGAAAAAAAAAAAAATTTTCCTTTCTATAATTTATATATAATTTATTTATTTATATATATTTTTGTTTGCTCTTTGTTGTTTTAGTGAGTCAGAATGGCTCTTCTAATCCTGAGCATTTAATTGTTCTGTTGACCTTGTATTAATCTGCATTTGATAAAAAATTCTGTTTGAACTTGGAATATTTTTTTTTTTTTTCATTTTGGAGAAATAGCTCCCCCAGTGGACATTTCACGGGTTGCCAATGCACATCAGTCCACTTATTTTTCATGAGAGAAATCATTTCCACAAATCCAGTGGAAGATTGGATGAAGACAAAGGATACAACAGCTGGATGTTGGGGAGGTCAGCTGCCTGAAGACTTGATCCACCTCTCTGCTGTTTCCTTGGACTGCCACCTTCTCTTGAGCTTCTGTGGTGAGGTGCTGCAGTCACACATTCCTCATGAAGCTCATTCATAGACATGCTTAGTCTGCCAAAAGGAGTAAAAAGTTTTATGATCTGAGTTCACCAGAGGCACATAGGTCATTAGTGGTAAATAAATTGGAACAAATATTTTATCTTTAGAAATTTGCATCATATCCTAACTACCTTTTGAAATTACTTTAAAACATCATATACTGTACAGTATAAACTGTTTAATTTTTTTAAAGATGTGTAGAAGTATGCACATGTTTGTATACTGTAAAGTAAGTTTGATCATGATATTTGTATATATCAGGTGTATCCATTTGTATATAACTATCATTAATAAAACATGGTTCATCTTCACCTTGTTTGAGGCATCGGTGTGAAGAGAGAATGGGAGTGGGCTACTTCCACTTTTCAATTTTTGGACCACTTCTTCTATCATATTCTGTTATAATTATTATAGTAATACAAGTTCATAATATAAATAGAATCAAGCTCTTTTTTTGAGTACCAGTTCTCTTAAATATTACTAATATTAAAGGTCCTAATGCACCTTAGCATATATAGCATTTCACCATATAAATGTACCTTAAATGTTTCAATGTTAATAAGAGCTAGTTACGGTACTTGCAAGAGGCTTTGTTTTCATTCTCCAGATCAATACAGTGATAAGAAATAGTAAAACACCACCAGTGACAATTAGTATATAAAATTATTAACGTTTGATAATTTTTTATGAGCAAATTTAAATAAATGTAGCCATCAGAGTCCAATACAATAACATGGAGGCTAGCGCTAGCATCCTAACTCTACAAACAAAAACAAAAAACCTCACCAGTTCCCACTTGTAGTCAGCTGAAGTTCTATTTCATATAAGCTACGCCCTTTAGGCCCATCACTATTGGATAATTCCCTGGTACGTAGCGCCAACTGAAAACCTTTAGTCCACGCCCACTTGCTAGGTGGACCCTGCCTCGTGTCTATTTAATCCGGTGACACGAGGCAAATGACTCTCGTTTTCATTCAGCCGTCGACTGAAGACCTACTCCAATGGAAGATAAGATGTCCAGAACGTGCCCAGCCTGCAACACCGGATACATTATGAGCTTCGACCTGCACCAGATGTGTGAAGGCTGCTTAGGTCCCCACCATGCTGAGCTCATTGGTTCCTGTTGTCTCTGCAGCCTCCTGACCGTCGAGGAGCAGGCATGGCGTGCAACCTTGTTCAAGGCTATCGGGGATGACGAATGGCATGTGCAAGACGAGACGCCGCTGGACGAAGCCATCACCTATTTTAATGCGGGGGAGGAGCCGAATGGCTAGCCTGACCGCAGGGATGGAGACAGCATCCGAAGCACTGCTCCATCCCTCCTAGAGAGCATGGTACTGGACGAGGGACGGCAGAACGAATGCTCTACGCCCCTCCTCTTTCCGAGATCAGTGGCCACCGCGCTCCCGCTCATGGGCGCCCTCCTACAGGAGCTGCCTGCCATTATTCAAGAGGTGGCGGACACGAAGGGCCTGTTCGTCCCTCCCTTCCACCTGCCCCGATCGGATGATCTAGTGGGAAGGTTTGGCTCCTTTGTTGTGCGGCGCCCTGATCCCATCTGGCCTCGTTTTCCAGCTGTGACATCACACTGGAGCGAGGCTGCAGCTACGCCCACAAAGCTAAAAGCCCCAGCCTCCACTTTTGCCTTGATCACGAGGGTAGAGGGCTTCACTGAGTGGAGTTTTCCCTCAGTGCCCCCTCTGGAGCCAAGACTCAAGGAGGTGTTCGGGGTGAAAGCCTCCAGGATGGACCAGAAACCAGTACCTCCTAGGAGACACGACCAGACTGTGATCCAGCTTTCAAACAGAGCCCACCAATGCTCTGTCCAGGCTGCTGCAGTGAGTAATAATATTGCTCTGCTAGCTTATCATATCTCAAAGAGGTTGGAGGAAACTGATCTGCCTGAAGAAGTGAAAAGCTTGCTCTGTAAAGCCGCTGACGTAATCCTCAACCACTGCGTCGCATCAACAGTCTGTCTGTCATGCACCGCTGCCTGGATGACCATGATCCAGCGGACAACGTGGCTCCGTCACGCCTCCTCCATGCCTGACAAACTCCAGAAAGATCTGTTGGAAGGTCCGATCACTCCAGACACGTTGTTTGGGACGAGCTTCACAGCGTTGCTGGAGAGATCAAAGAAAAATGAGGAAGTGTCCGAGACGGTTCGTCACCTGATGTCATCACATCTGCCCTCGCGTCACTCTGCCGGATGGAGGGACCGTCGTTCTCAGAGACAGCAGCACCGACGAACCACACCGGCGAACCACACCTGCAACGGCTGCACCCAGCTCTGCTCCAACATCGGCCCCTCCCAGCAGGGAGCGGCAGCACCTGCCTCGTCATCCAGGTGCTGCTTAGCGCTTTCCAAGAAACCGCCCACAGACGCAGCCCTGGAGCGGTCAGCAGTAGCAACAACAGGGGCAACCACGCAGAAGTAGGAGTGGACCATATCGTCTTGTCTACGATAATACCGGTGGATTTTTTGACACCGGTGAAAAAAATTATATTGCGGCATCCTATGATGACGTCATTTGACTGCGTCTAACCTGCGCAGCACTGAGCCATGTGAAGCATTGCGGGCGCAAGCAAGCATGGAAGACCATAAGAGTGTAGCGAAACTACCTCCCGATTTAATTCCTAAAAAAGGAGCAACTTCTATTGTTTGGAATTACTTCGGTTATAAAAAAAGAAGATGTGAATCAGACGACCATATTCTGCAAGTCATGCAAGCACGTTGTTTCGGGTAAGGGAGGAAACATGTCGAATTTGTTTAGCCATTTAAAGCACAAACATTTTTATAATGTTGTTCATTTGAACGTGTTTGCACCTGAGAGTGGATGTTTATCATTTTTTCAAGATATTTCTATGACTGTTAAATCTTGTTTAATTACAGCGCACCTTATGTGGTGATTGTATTCTAAATCATAATCCTTAGTTTTGAAACCATCCCTAATTTATTTTAAGAAGCTTTTTGCACAAATAGCATGACCAATGTAAGTAATGCTAATAACTGAAACAGTTCTTCTTAATTCTAAAGAAAATGTGCTTTTTGTTTTATATTGGCTTTGATTCTCATTCGCCCCAAGTTCGTTGTTTGATTACATTTTGGATCAGAAAAGGAGATACACTGAATACACTTAAAATACGACAAACGCACATAATTTAAAGTTCCAAAAACCAGTTTAATTAATCATAAGTTTTTTAAAAAGTCACAGAATACATTTGTTCTATTTCAAAAAATCATTATATTTGATTAAAATAAGTGGACAGAGAGTGAGTGAGAGAGATAGGGAGACAGAAGAAAGAGAGAGAGAAAAAGAGAGAGAAAACACATTGAAATGGCATTTCAAGAGAGACCCCATATACAACCTGATTTAGTCTGAATACAGCTGTTCTTCTCGTTGGGCTGGCTGCGTTGACTCGCATGGAGGAGGAAAATTCATATTTTTATACCCTTCTCTGGGCGTTGCCTGCCCTCAATTTAATAATAGAAGTTCTGCTTTATGCTCTTATTTGGGCATTTGCCTGCTCTCACTTTAATAATAGAAGTTCTGCTTTAAGACGTTGCCCTTCCCCAACTGTCAGAAAGCTTCTGTCAGGAAATTCCATTGTTTGTTTCAGCTTGCAGACTTTGCGTTTTTGAGAGTGAAGGATAATACACAGTTCTATATGTTAACCTGATTGAAACTAACACACAACTGTTATATAATTAATACACAAGTGCTTTATAATCAAGGTTTTAACTGTTTCACAAATGTCCATGCAATCATGTCCTATATATGCCCCAAAGCAGCTCACACAAAACTATAAATCCACACACCCTTAGATCCAAAAATAGAGCAGTCCCTAAGCCTGCAGGACAGACACAAGCTGCATCCTTTTAAAACCCTTCAAGATGAAAAAACACGAAGACAAAAATATGTTTATTTCACAACAAACCCCCTTTGGACCTCATTATCTGAGGTCCATCCCAAAAGAAATAAAATCACACACCTAATAACGCAGCTAAACGCATATATACACAATATTCAGTCAGTTTTTTCAAAATCCTCCAAGTTATAGTTTTTTAACAAAAGCAGTTGTCGCATCACTTCAGGATCCCTTTTTTCCAGGGTGGACGTGATAAGTCTAACCATCAAATACCTTAAACAAGGCACGTAGTAGCACCCGCAAGTTATAAGTATGCCTAAGAAAATAGCCAATGATACCATTATAGATACAAACACCTGTTTCCAGGGACCGAAGATCTTTATCAGCCAATCGTCCAGTGGGTCGTCCAGACCCGAATGAATTTATTAATATGCAAATTGTAGAATATAAGGAAATATATGCAAACTATGAACGATAATAATAGTAAGCGCTTAGGATATTGCAGAATTATGAACCTTAAGTTCCCAAGTTCCTCCTCCAGCAGCAAGGCAGTTGTCTCCCTTGAACACACAAAAATAGAGAAAGAACACAAGATTTATATCACCATCACAGAAACATTAATATACTTTTTGAATGTGCCACACATACTCAGGGGAATTCCCCTGGGTTGCTCGGGAATGTCCTCCTATGTCCCCGAGTTTTCTTCGTGTTATGTGAAACTCTAATATGTAATGTTTTTATCGTTTTAGGTGTCTGTTCTATGTGTGCATATTCCTAGCACCGAGTGGCCCCATTAAACAGAGTCCTTCTGGGCCCGCACTCAACTTTACTCGGCTACTTTGGTCTACCAAGGCATGATGCCGGTTACCCACTGCACAACTCGAAACGCGCCTGCCGTCCCCTTTTGGCCGCTGGTCACGGTCCCACTGAACCACTGAACACCGTCTGATGACGTACACTAGGGGGTAGCAGAGGGAGGGGTCTCTGGCTTGTTTTCCGGGTTCAGTTGTTGTGTAAACTGCACCTCCGACGGTCTTCGATGAGATTAAAACTTTTTTTTATGTTTGGGGTGATCTACACTGGAGAGGACAGCAGCCTGTCAGCAGCAACTGTAAAAATGTCACGTTTCTTACCGGAGTTTGGTTCCAATTCCTGGAGGCTGGATCCGGTAAGTTTAAAAAGTAAAAAAAAAGTCCCGTTGTGGTTGTGTAATCAGATAGCAGAGGCTCTCTCGACTGTTTGCTGGACGCGTCGAGAAGCCAGAGATCGAATTTTATGGCGTTGGCAGTTCGACGCAGACGCGCGCGTGCGTGTGCAGGCTGCCTCCGCGCCGCTTCGATCACTTGAATCGCGCCGCTTCCTTGTTCGCCGTCACTCCACGCGTCTCCTCCATAGACTTTGAATGTAAACCGGCCGCTTCGGCCGCTCGACAAAGGGGGCAGTGGGTAACAGGCATAAGAGTTCGAATGCGACCTCTTCTTGTTATCCTGCTCGATCCTCTTAGCTCCTTCCTGGTTCACGGGCTAGAGCACACTGAACCGTGTGGATCCCCTGGCATTGACACGCACTGCCTGTGGTGTGCGTTCAGCGACCTCACACGGGTCCTTACTGACCAGGGCTGTCTGGTCTTGCCTCCCCTGGACTCCGTTGAGAAAACCCCCTCAGCTGGAGCATTTCCAGGAACCACCTATCATAAACAGAATGTGCCACAGCAAACAACACCCAATCAATTATAAATCAGTAGTACAAAGAATGAATCATGCATGTTAGTTGGGTTGGAAGAGGCTTAATCTTCATTAGGGTTAATTATGAGTAGTTTTAAGGCGGTTCATACTTACAAAAATACTGTACCTTTTCATTCAGCTTATAGCAGAAATTACACACATAAAAGTAACATCACAAGCGGCGGCAGAGCATAATTCACAAAACATTGTACACCTGTGGTTCTATACACCTTTTTCCTGAGTCAATAAGTCACATGTCGTCTAGTCAAGTCAATTGCTATAAATCTACAGAACCATCATATTTCTAAACACCCTCTGATCAGGTCCACTTCAGGTTTGAGTGGTTTGAGCCTGCAGGCCAGGAAACATTTCCAAGGGGCGTCCCCCATCCTGCTTCACACACATTTCACAGAGGGAAAAAAAAACAGTGTTGTTAATTGCTCATTTGAAATATGCTTGCATCAATACTCCTTCCTCCATGACATGATTAAAGAAAATAAAACGTTCAAGACCGATGCCGCCTCAATATCAACGCAAGTGAACTTTGTTTATAACGCCAATTTATCAGTTCCTTATTATGCTTTGTATACTAAAATGTATTTACCATCTTTTAGTTAATTAGTTATTTCTAGGAACATTTTTCGGCCTAGTTGTTTTTAGGAAACATTTACAATCTAGTTATTTCTAATTAGTTATTTCTAGGGACCAATTTCAACCTCTCTATTTTTAGAAACATCTGTCAGCCCCTTAACCCCCTTTTGAAACAAAACTCTACCTTGTTTCAATTATGCCAAAGTTATTTGGTTAATAAATTGGAAATTGTGTCTAAATTTACCATCCTTTAACCTAAGCACTAGTGTCAGATGTTTCCTAAACCTCAGCCTATTGCCACCACTAATTTGGTTTTCACAACCATATAGCTAACTGTAATCTACGATATCATCTCATTTTCTTCAAAATTATAATCATTTACCAAAATGTACCCCTTGTGACACATCAGAATCCCAACATGCACTCCGCCAAGGATAACTGCAAAAACAGAAATATAAAAGTTAACTCGTTTTAGGGTCAGGAGCTGGGATCATTTCCCTTGCTTTCCTTAAGCTTCACCACAGAGTTACAGGAACCAGAAAAAGCAAGTCGTCAGATCCACCTGAGCACAGTATAACTAAAAATCATGAAGCCTGCGCTGGCAGGCCCAAATGTCGCCTATGTGTTTCATTAAAAAATTTATCATAGCAACTGTAGTTTTGATCCCGGCTACTAAGATCAACGACAGATCCTCACAGATCAATATGGGGTGCGGCCTTTGCTGGTATGAGTGACTTCAGGACCATTTGTTCTCTTGTCTGTTTGGAGAACGTGTTCAGCTTTCTCTTGTTCCAGCCCCCAGTGAGACGTTCACTGGGTTCTGATTCTCGTCCGGACCCCCCAAATCCGGACCGTATATCCTGGCCATTTGTGTCTGATGACCATGTTTTGACAGTTCTTTGAGAAAGTCTTTGCCTCTGCTCGGCTGAAAGTTTTTGTGGACAGTCTTTTGTTCTTTCGGTGCCTTTGTTGTTTTCAGTCGTTCCTTGCGTAAGCCCCTCAAAAGTTCTTTGAGCAAGGTTGCATATGAGTTTGTTCTTCCCAGTGAAGTCACAGTGAGTCAGTTTCTGGACACACCTTCATATTAAATCTGATCCGATCTGATCAATAACCACAGTAGCTGAGATTCAAAAGTCAGATGCTGCATGTGTTTTGACAGAGGCCTATCTTAATGCATATTTACCATTATGTGTTCTGTATAGATGAGGTGGGATTCATAAGACTCACTCTTGTTCCATCAACATTGTTCAATGAGGCTATTTAAAAAATTAAAAAATTAAAAAATCATTAACAGACCAGGATCAAATTAATTTTCTGTTAACAAGCTCTATTATAGATCCTTCGACAGAGGCATCTTTTAATCTGATCTGCACAACAGATCCAAAACATTAGTTTACCTAAAAGTGAAATAATCAATTTACCCTGAAACCAAAAAATACTGTAGCCTACTTTTATTTCAGAACATACAATGTACGGTTTTCTAAGACCCCCTTGCTAGTATACAGTCTATGATAATTAGCAAATTCCTTGAGCCTTCTAAGATCTGCCTTCTTGTTGGATTTATTTATGTATCGTGTATATTTTCATGTCTAAACCGCACAGCTAGATGCCCTCCTAAATTGTCAATTTGAAATTATTAAGCTCAGTGGCTCATTTATTCAAAGTAAAAATATGGGCTCGTTCATTTTGGCCTGTTGTTCCAGGTATATAACTACAGGCGTGTCAAACTCATTTTGATCTGGGGGCCGCATACAGCTTAATCTGATCTCAAGGGGGTCAGACCAGAATACTCATTCTAAAGGTCCACTTTTTGTCTTTGTATTAGTGCAAAGAATAAATAAATTATAAAGATATTAACATTAAATTAATTGTCCTTTCACATTTTTACTCAGTTTAACATTTAAGTGCATTACATATAAAAAAAAACTGATCAGTGATTGCACGTTTTAAAACATTTATTCAACAAACTGTTTTGTTAAATACCCTGATGCATGCTCAATAATCCAGGTAGAGAAATCTAAAAAAGCTAAATCTGGGCTTCTGGACATACAAAAAAACAGTTCTGTTAAAACCCTTTCCTGCATGTTAAAAGTGCATCAAAATTTAGAAATGAATGAATTTTAAATCCATTTTCCACATCTAGGAAGCAACTGTGAACCCATAAATTGAGCTTCGAGCGTAGCTGTTTTATTCACTGCAGATTTTTAAGAAAATAGCGTTTTATTTTTAAATTTTTTTATAATTCAGATTCATCTGCGGGCCGACTAAAACCCCCTGGCGGGCTGGATACGGCCCGCGGGCCGGGTCTTTGTCACCCCTTTGTCGATTTTTAAAGTCCAACTCTCCACTTATTATAGATTGAGATTCAATTTATGTCCTCAATAGATTAAAATTAAAGATGTATTTATTTAAGACCTGTCTGTGAGGGCTACTCCCTCCTTAGCACTTTGAGATTTCCATTAATGAAAAGTGCGTTATAAATTGAATTCATTACTATTATTATTATTATTATTATTATTATTATTATTATTTATTCTTCAAACCCCAATCTGTCCTCTTCTTTTATTCATCTGACTCCAAACAGTTATTAAACTCTGTACCTGCATCCCTTTACTTTTATTAAATGTTTCAGAACGAATGACCCAACTGGATGACTGAATTAAATTACAAATAGAAGTGACTCCGACCTATGTTTGGTTTTTCTAGAAATTATTATGCTCCTGTCTGTAGTACCCTTTTTCGTCCATCAGGGGTCTCCATTATACTCAGGCTCAGTGTTGCCAGTTGTATGACAATTTTCGTATTTGTACGATAATTTTTCCCTCTGTACGATGTACGATCAATAATCCCAAAAAAGGCCAAAAATACAATAATTTCGCCATTATGCATATTAATGTCTATGGTTCCCCCCAGTACTGACGCCACAAAGCTGTGAGTGTCTGTCAAACGCTACAGTATTCAACAATAGAGTGACTATAGAGCATTCTTATTTTGTTTATGATGGGTGTACGATAATCCTACATTTCTCACCTGGCAACCCTGCTCAGGCTATACACGAAACGACTGTGTCTTTTGCGTCCCCATAGTTGCCAAGTCCGCTTATTTCGAGCGGCATTGGGCTTGTTTTTCCCTGGAGTCGCTTTCAAATTTGATCATCCGCTTGTGGCGGGTTTTCATTTTTGCTTCTCGCGGACATTGAGTCGCTTATTTGTGCTTGTTTTGAAGGAGCTGATCGCTTCTTTCGGTCTAGAGATCTGGCAACCCTGCTCTTCCGGTCAATGCTCACAAGACGTGTACATTCACTGGAGCTATTCACAAAAATACGTCTTCCAGATTGGTAATCCACTTTCTCTGCTTCTTATATTGGAAAATGCAAGTATGATGCGTTCGGTTCTACATTCTCACGGCCTATACACAAATTATAAGAACGACGACGACGTCTCGTGAACCAGTCGGACCTAGTGGCTCGTTAGCTTTGCTGTTAGCTGCTAAGTTCGTCTACAAAAACTAAATTTGGATTATTTAAAGTCGATATTGTTTATCTACACGACGCGCCACTGTACGCTTTGTTAGCGAATCCGATGTGAGCTGTCTACCGTTACAAAGTTATAAAATGTCTGCTGTTAGGCAGCCTATGCTATGCTAACGGGAGATCCTACTGCAATTTCCAAATTTCCCGGTTGTTTAAGTGTTATAACCTAAAATTATTGAGATAGAATGTCATAATCCTTTTTGATCAATCCTTCCAACCGTGAAGATTCATTCGGCCCTAATTAATTTATCTCGAACTATCCGCAAATATTTTATTTGTTTATTCAAAAAACTGTTACCAGTCCTGAGGCCTTCTAGCTTGGTTAAAACCAGACCCCCGTTCAGAGCTGAGCTGAAGTTCTAATTTTTTCATTTCACCCACATTCACGCTGTAGAAAATGATCTAGTCCTGTTAAAATGGAGAAGTGTAAACCGTTTTAATGTAATGTTTATTTTTGTGTTTCAGGAACCCAGCACCAACTCCTGAGGAGGTGAAGACTAGTTTATTACTCTATTAAACTGCTGTATCTAAATAAACTTTGTTCTAACTTCAGCGCCTCAATGTCTGCATTATCTGCTTCGTACAGTATATCTGTCGGTACAGTGGTGATTATTTAATCCTCATATAGCTAGTAAAAAGTTTAAGAAGAAAAAACAATCCATAAATATGTCATACAGGCTAAAAAAATACAGTAGTCATTATTTTCCTCCTTCCATCCATCCATCCATCCATCCATCTTCTTCCGCTTATCCGGGGTCGGGTCGCGGGGGTAGCAGCCTAAGTAGGGAGGCCCAGACTTCCCTCTCCCCAGCCACTTGGAGCAGCTCCTCCGGGGGAATCCCAAGGCGTTCCCAGGCCAGCCGAGAAACATAGTCCCTCCAGCGCGTCCTGGGTCTTCCTCTGGGTCTCCTCCCGGTGGGACATGCCCGGAACACCTCACCAGGGAGGCGTCCAGGAGGCATCCTAACCAGATGCCCGAGCCACCTCAACTGGCTCCTCTCGATGTGGAGAAGCAGCGGCTCTACTCCGAGTCCCTCCCGGATGACTGAGCTTCTCACCCTATCTCTAAGGGAGAGTCCAGACACCCTGCGGAGAAAACTCATTTCAGCCGCTTGTATCCGAGATCTTGTTCTTTCGGTCATAACCCAAAGCTCATGACCATAGATGAGGGTGGGAACGTAGATCGATCGGTAAATTGAGAGCTTTGCCTTTTGACTCAGCTCTCTCTTCACCACGACAGACCGGTACAGCGCCCGCTTCACTGCGGACGCTGCACCTATCCGCCTATCGATCTCACGCTCCAGTTTTCCCTCATTCGTGAACAAGATCCCGAGATACTTAAACTCCTCCACTTGGGGCAGGACCTCCTCCCCGACCCGGAGAGGGCATGCTACCCTTTTCCGGCTCAAGACCATGGCCTCGGATTTGGAGGAACTGATCCTCATCCCGGCCGCATCACACTCGGCTGCAAACCGCTCCAGTGAAAGTTGTAAATCACGAACTGATGAAGCCAGTAGGACCACATCATCTGCAAAAAACAGAGAAGCGATTCTAAGGTCACCAAAACGGATCCTCTCAACACCTTGGCTGCGCCTAGAAATTCTGTCCATAAAAGTTATGAACAGAATCGGTGACAAAGGGCAACCTTGGCGGAGTCCAACTCTCACCGGAAACGAGCCTGACTTACTGCCGGCAATGCGGACCAAGCTCTGACACCGGTCGTACAGGGACCTAACAGCCCTTATCAAAGGGCCTGGTACCCCATACTCCCGGAGTACCCCCCACAGAACCCCCCGAGGGACGCGGTCGAATGCCTTCTCCAAGTCCACAAAACACATGTAAACTGGTTGGGCAAACTCCCACGCACCCTCCAGGACCCTGCTGAGGGTGTAGAGCTGGTCCAGTGTTCCACGACCAGGACGAAAACCACACTGCTCCTCCTGAATCCGAGGTTCGACTATCCGACGGACCCTCCTCTCCAGAACCCCTGAATAGACCTTACCAGGGAGGCTTAAGAGTGTGATCCCCCTATAGTTGGAACACACCCTACGGTCCCCCTTTTTAAATAGGGGAACCACCACCCCAGTCTGCCAATCCAAGGGAACTGCCCCCGATGTCCACGCGATATTGCAGAGTTGCGTAAGCCAACACAACCCTACAACATCCAGAGCCCTAAGGAACTCCGGGCGAATCTCATCCACCCCCGGAGCCTTGCCACCGCGGAGGCGATTCTGGTCCACCATCCGGCGTCTCAGGGGGGGAAAGAGGTACGAGACCAACACCATTTATGGTGGAGGTGGCGTGCTGCTGACCTCAACTCGGGATGTTGTGAGTCGGTGGGCGGAATACTTCGAAGACCTCCTCAATCCTACTGGCACGTCTTCCACTGAGGAAGCAGAGCCTGGAGACTTTGGGTCGGGTTCTCCGATCTCTGGTGCTGAGGTCGCCGAGGTGGTTAAAAAGCTCCGCGGTGAAGTCCATGACTCACCATGTTTTCAAATTGCATCGCCATTATTTATTTGTTTATTTAAAAATAATACAGGAGCGTTTATTTATATTGTAGAGAAATAACGCTAAATGTGTTATTTCATGATTCATAGCAGATTTTTAGCAAAAGCTCCGGGAAGATCTGCCCCTCTCTTTTTTCTCTCCCCGTGGGTCGGGAGTTCAGAAAGGTAGCCGCGCAGTGGAGCTCTGAGCGCGCGTGCCCCGTGCTCTCTGGACAGAACCGAGCCCTGAGTCAACGAAAAGAACTTCAAAGGTAA